>JAWQFY010000330.1:0-36215 GCA_037055185.1 Capillidium rhysosporum | reverse complement strand
CGATGGTACATATAATCGACGATTTGCGTACATTTAATGGTTCAATGTTATAGTTCAACTGGGATATCCAACTCAAGTTACCACTCATTTTAAATCTTTATTTTTGTTGTCAAAAGCTCAGTTACTAAAAACGTTGTACTTGATTACGTTTTTATTTTATACCTGGCTCAAATTCTATCAAAGTCTTAAGATTACTAACCTATTCGGGTGATAAGGTTCAAATGACGTGACTTTGTACCGGATACTTTTACTGTTAGGTCACCTCCTTTTTAACTGGAGAATTGATTTCATATTAAGAAATTTTCTACTAAAATCAAAAAAGGATAGCATTGACTAATTTAATTTATTGTATATCATAAGTACTATAAATACATCAGCATGATTTATAATATTTTAAAATTTATAGTAGCATATATTCATCCAGCTCGTTTTTAACTACATTTTTTTCGAATTTATTTCAAATAAATAATAAAATAGCTTAGTAGTACAAAAGTAATGTTTATGTATATTAGTTGGTATAAATGAATCATTAGTAATTAAATACACATTAATATATTAATAGAATCCTCCTGTGACATTTTTTCGTCTAATGATAAGGGCATAAATGTTACCAAATCCACCTTATCCTTCAAGTATACCGTTTTCTCAATATCTTTATTACAATGCTAAACTTTAATATTGAATTCGTCGACCAGGATAATAACGTAACCTTATTAGCCATGTTTGTAAGTTATGATAGCTATTGAGATAGAAGTAAACGTAAACCAAATATTAAAATGTTATCCACAGCTGTTACATACTAAACCAATAAAAAATAAATTATTACATCTGCACTATAGCTGTATCGAAAAATTTACAATATGAGTTCATTATAAAACTATATATAAACCATTAAAAAATTGCCAAAGTTGCTATCAAATCTAAAGCATTTAATATGAAACAGTCAGTTAAAAAGCTTTGCAAATTAATATTTTACGAACTACATATTATATCGTATAAAAATATTACAGCTGAGTATATTGTTCTATCTTCAAATATCCGATGGTAGGGAAGATAAGGGTGATGGTAATGGGGTTAAGTTAGAGTTACCGATATCAGACCTGTGTACATCTCTCGGAAGGGCAATTTCATCTGGACTGTAAGGTTCGTTGTAAATACGTTTCGAAGGGATAGACAGTAAACTATCTCTGAATAGTTGCTTTCTCTTACCGGGGTTGGATTGATGTGAGAACTTAGCCCTTTTGTTATTAGTCAATGGTATATCGATGGAAGTTAACGAAGAATCGCTGTTCGAGGATTTATGTTCGTCGGAGCTGGACTCATCGTCATCAAAGTTGGCAGTACACAGCTGCTGGGTGGAAGCGATCAAGTAGTCGAGGTACCGCTTTGAACCCAACGCTTTCTTCCAACGGTTATTGGTACGGTTACCATTAAGGATAGTTAAGTTCATATTGTTATCACAATTATTAATAATTATGTTATCCTTCCCGAACAAGTTCGATCGAACTTGGGGAGACTGATAGATCGAGTTACTTCCGGAGTGGGTGGTGGACATCAACCTACTCTCCGGTTTTATATGTTGCTTCTCGTAGTTAGATACAGCAGTCAGAGAGCTTTCCAACATGCGTATGGTTGCAGTTTCCTTGGGCCACTCCTCGGCTTGCATATCGGCAAAAATAGAAAATTCGGGATCGACGACAGCTTGATCGAATCCGTTGATACCGTAGCGGACAATAGCAATGATGAACGGTTCGTAATGGTCACGAGTCCACCATCCGGGGAAACCGGCTAAACGGTACATACGGTCGGCGAGTCGGGACATGAACGGTGAGTTCTGAAGTTCGTGTCGAGCTCCGTGTAGTAGCAGGATACGCTTTATAATACGCTTGGCACGTTCAGCGTTGAACTCTTCGACTTTCAATTTAAACAGGTTGTTCAATTCATCAGGATCATCTGAACTATTATTGTAGTTGAAGCTGTCAAGTAACTTAACCCCAAAGTTATATGCACTTAAATTACGCTCCTTGATTTCCTGTCCCGCTTCTGAATCGATCACAAGCATACATTTGTTTATGATAAAGTGTGCAAACCGATTGAAGGCTTCAGGTCTTCGCTGACCCAAACGGAAAAGATCAGAGAACTGATCCCACTGCTTATTCTGGTAGGCATCCTTGCTCATCTTGATACCAAACGAAGACAATCCTTTAAGAAAACGCTTTTGTTGGGTGGCAGTCCAAATATCATCACGTGGATTGGCGGCTGATTGTCTTTCTAGCTCTGCAGCTATTTCAAGTTTTTCGGACTTTTTCACTCGGTCATAATTTCGAATAAAAGCGGAAATTAGTTTGCGAATTCGGAATCCAATATCTGCACCTAAGGGCCATACTACCTTTCCTTCCTGCTCTTGAGCTTCGGGACGTGTTTGGGCCTGGTTACTAACTTCAGTGATATCCGAATGATTTGAAGCTTGCAAATCATATGGCGCTACCTCTATTTTAGCAGACCCAGTAGTTTCAGTTGCACCGGGTAAATTAGCTTCAGCTGTTCCTAGTCGGTTATCTTCATCCTCCACCTCCTCAGCCTCATTGAGGTAGAAATCTAATTTGGAAAAGGACAAATCAGGATCTGTACGGATTTTCTTGTACTGCATATAGCCGTGCTTTTTTATGCCAATCAGAATATCACGATCGTAATTAGTATCCCACCATGGGGCAGGTACTGTAATGGTTAACGTTTCCGGGGCTTTATAATTGGTTATAGCTTCAGTATCCTCGAGAGATGGTACCATTAGTATGTTGATTCGGTACATCGTTTGCAGTCGTAGTAGCAAAGATTTAGCTTTACGATCAATACGCTGGCGGTGACCTGGGCCAGCTTTGTGCATGAACGACCTGAATACGAACGTCTCACTTGCTGAAGCTGAGGGGTAAGGTACCTTATCCTCGCGCAAAAGCTTGACCCAGTCAACTGTTTTGGATTGAACATCATCGCTAGGAAAGCGATAATTCGACTGATCGATAGCCAGTGCGGTTCTGAGTTCAGCCTCGAGTCGTGGGGCGTCGCTAGGTGCTGCGTTCTTTACTATGTCATTGTCTGCCAGGAAGGTGAGAACGAGAAGGTAGGCACATGACCGAATTAGCTGTGGAGAGCGCCTTGGAAGCATGCTGTCGATCTTATTCCAGTGGTAAAATCCGTACGCCATAAGTGAACGTTCAAGAACCAGATGTTCAGCCAAGACCCAAGGTTTAACCTTTTTATCAATCCCTTCCTCTTCTTCAATATCCTCAAACTCCTTGTCGGGCAGGCTAGCAACTTCACTCTCTGAACCAAGCTCCTTCTTAACATCGGCACTCATGGCTCGATTGGTTTTCTTCCGGATACGCGGTTCGTTGATTATAAGTGGGTTCTGTACCGTCAGTACATCCGGGTTGACATTAGCTTTAATCGCCCATTTATCCCAGAATTGAGGGTCATCAAGTTTGGTGTTGTCGTTCTCGAAACTGGTGAAACTTGCTTTGGAGAAAGCAGTACCCTTTTGGTTACCTTCGTGGTGCAGGACGGTAGATCTGCGTTCAAGAATCTGATCGATATCCTCGGCACAAAACTTCTTACTTTCGTCGTCGTTCATCAATGCTCCGTAAGCACCCAACTTTAAGAGTTCTTCGACTTCCTTCTTACTCAACCCAGTACTTGAACCAGAACCAGAGTTTGAAACAGCACCAGACATCCGTTGCATAACTGCTTTATCTAAACCTAACTTTAAGTTAGCTTTGTTGAACATTTCCAGCTCGTAAGTATTAGCGCATAGCAAACGGTAGATCTTTACTGGTTTGGTTTGACCAATACGGTGCGCACGGGCTTGGGCTTGAAGATCGTTTTGTGGGTTCCAATCACTATCGAATATGATCACCGTGTCAGCTGCAGTTAGGTTGATCCCCACACCACCAGCTCGGGTACAAAGTAAAAAGATGAATGAGTTGGGTGACGTACTGAATCGATCAATAGCAATTTGTCGATCCTGGGTCTTTACACCACCATCGATACGCTCGCATAAGTAAGATTTGTGCGCAAAGTACTCCTGAAGCAAGTCTAGAACACGTGTCATCTGAGAGAATATCAACACTTTGTGACCGGCCGGTTTGAGTTTGGTTAAAAGTTTATCCAAAAGCACCAATTTCCCGGAAGATTGTATTAGGAGGTTGGCGTACTCTTGTGGGTTCTCGGAAACCTTGTGTTCCGTCATTATCTCCTCCTCTGCACCCTGAATAAGGAACGGATGGTTACATACTTTACGGAGCTCCATCATCACGTTATTCAAAGAGGGGCCAGTTGAGCCCTTGTTACCTCTTCTTAGCCAGTTAAAGTTCTTTTCCAGTATAGCACGGTACCAAGTCTTTTGGATGTGGGTAAGCTCGACTTCAATCACTGTCTCCTCCTTATTCGGAATCGACTTCTCGACGTCCTCTTTAAACCTACGTAGCATAAGTGGCTTTAAGATGTCCTGAAGCTCAGCAACACCGGTTGAGCACTTCAAGTCACCGAACTGGTCTAAAAACTCCTGTTCGTTGTTGAACTTGGCCGGGTCCAAAAAGTTTAATAGACTGAAGAGTTCGGAAACTGAATTTTGAAGGGGAGTACCAGTAAGCAAGATCCGGTGGTCGATACGGTATGAACGGAGGAATTCCAATACTTTGGAGTTCTTGTTTTTAAGCCGGTGCGCTTCGTCAAAAATAGCAACTTTCCAGAAGATCGGTTTCAGTTGAGCAAACGCATTCTGAATCATTTCATAGGTAGTGATAATGACGTCGAATTTGAAAGTGTTGGTCAGAGGCTTACCATTCTTACCCTTGAAAAAGAACTCGTTATCGACAATTATATTTCGAGATGTTGAACTCCCATGAAATACGACTACGTTCAAACTAGTCCATGCCTTGAATTCTCTTTCCCAGTGAGGTATTGTGGAAAGTGGTGCAACTACGAGAAAAGGGCCAGCGATACTGTGAGATCTAAATATTTCATATATGAAGGACACCGACTGGACTGTTTTCCCTAGACCCATCTCGTCCGCCATTATGCAGGATTGGTTGTTAAACCAACAGTAGAGTAACCAGTTCAACCCTTCTAACTGATAATCCCTAAGCTGGTTTTCATTCCGGAAATAGGGTGAAGCTTCAATTTTTTTAAAAGTATCGGAAATTGGTTTTCTAAAAACTGGAGGAGTGATCCCACCGGCAGTCTGTCGAGCTATAAACCCATCTAGCAAGTCGCTAGCTATCTCACGCACCTTGGAAAACTTTTCCCAAGTGCTATTTTCATAAGGAAGTCCCGACCATTTTACCAAAAGATATACACCAACGCCATCTTCCTCCTCTTCATCGGATATTTCACCTTCGTCAAGAATACGGTCTATTTCCAAGTGTATGGTGTTAAATGGCTCATCAAATACTGCCGGGTTGATTAAATAATCGTTCTTGAGCTTGTTAATACGCTTCTTAGGCAAGTACATATTAGCTTCTACGTAATCCTGGTCTTTCCATTCTACGTGATGATAGCTCTTGTTTTTAAACTTTACAAGATACTCCTGCTTCTCATCAGATTCTCTATAAGCAAGTAATGAATCTACGTCAGCACTTCCAAAGGGAATCATTACGGGGTCGTAAGGAATTCTAGGGATTCTTTCAACCTTGACACCTTTATTTTTCTTTGATGATAACCCGTTGTTATCGATGCTGTTTAAACTACTACTTGAATTCGATATCTTTAATTTTCTAGGCTTCTTAGATGATTTAAGAGTTGTGTTGTCATCGTTATCGGAATCTTCACTTAATAAAGAATCTAAAGAGCTGCTGTCTGAAGCATCTACTGATGATCTATTTGCCTTTTTAGAATGGTTAGACTTTGAGTTCGAGCCATATTTCGCTCTAGGTTTATAAGGTTTAACTTTAGTGTTGCTTAATCTGGAATTTTCGTTTGCTTCAACATCAACATCTTCTAAACTCTCATAACCATAATCATAATCCTCAAGCTCTAAATAATTGACCTAAACAATTAGACTTTATTAAATGTATTAAATTTACATTGCTCTTAGCTCTACGATTTTTACTACTATTATAAGTAGCTGAATCATCCTCCTGTTTGAAATATGTACTAGTGGTAGGATCTTGGATGTTTACCGCTATTGAATTTTCAACCCCTTGAGATTGATCATGAATATCAATGCTTTGAATAGCATCTAATTCATTTTTAGTTTCTGTATGATCCGCTTCATCACTAAAATAATACATAGTTAGAAACGATATAGTTTTATAAATTAAAACACATACCCAGATTGGTCAGTCTTTAGTAGTTGCTTCAAATCCATTAAAGACTAAACAGCCAAATTAAAATTTATGTGGACGGAATATTAAATATCTCTTTAAATTATTGAGGTAAAACTACTTTCACTTCAATAGCCTGGTTGATAATACAAATAATTTTGCACTAGTCCATATCTTGTTTCTTATTCGTTTGTTTTATTTACATAACAATATAGCTTGATCTCTGAAATAATTGCGAATTCAAACTTTAAACTTATCGAACTTTAAAATTCTCCAAATTAATTTTACTATGAATATTAAAATCACCCCCATTCTACCGATATTTAGGTTAAATTGAATGGTTTCCAAAAGCTAAAAATTCGTGAGTAGTAATATACTTATATATCGTATTCGAAACATAAAATATATATTTATAAAAAATATTAACTTTTAACTAGGCATTTCGGAAAATTGTACTTATTAGTCACATAATGTGTGTGTACACAAACAAATTTATACAAATATCATTTGAATAGTAATAAGGGTGTCTAGAAATTCCGCGTATTTAAAGAAAAATACACCAAAAAGAATAGGCTACAACAAATATTTAAAGTTTATATTTTATTATTATATATATAATTAAATATATATTATATTTTTAATCCTTTTTAATTATTGATAACTTTTTGAACTTTAACTAACTTAAAATAATATGCTATACTTTATACAAATTTTAAATACTTTTATCTTAAATTTTATATATTAAAATAGAAAACTTATTACTTTTATACTCTTTATTAGTAAAATAAAAATATAAACTACATTTATTTATATAAGTTTTTATTTTTCAAAATTTATCAAAATTAACCTTTTATATAAGCAAATTTATAGCTTAATTTTTTATACTTCTACTTTTCTAAAATACTAAATTATTATTTTATTAAATTAAATGCATTATTTTCTAAAAAATTTCAGTTTCATAATCAATTATAGAATTAGCAATAATTTATTTAAAATTATAAACTAGATTTAAAGTTAAGTAAGGGATTATTAAGATACTATAAAGTAGAGCCTACTATTTTATTTTATAAAACTATATTTAAATATAACTTACTAAAATAAATTTAATATATAATATTTAAATCTAGCTTAATTAAGTTATAATTTACATTTTATATAAAAAAGGCTATTTATTAAAAAGTAATCTTTTAAAAGTGAGAAAAAAGCTCTTTTATTAAAAGTATATATATTAATAGTTAACAATAAAAACTATAATAAAAATAATACTTATATTTAATTGCAAATATTTATTTAGCTTAAAATATTTATATTTTTATATTTTAAATTAATTAAAATTTTAAAAATTTTATAAATATATTTAGCTTTAATTAAAATATATAGCTAAAATATTTAATAGTAAAAAAAAGAAAATATATTAAAAGTAGTATTTTTGCTTAAATTATAAATAACTAATTATTTATTTAATTAATATAATAGTATAAATTTAAATATTAAAATAGCTAATATATAGCTTTTTAATAAATAGATTTACTATATTTTATAATAGCTAGTATTTAAAAGTTATAATAATAGTTAAAAATATATAATTATACTAAAATTAAAATATTAGTATATATTGCTAAATAAATATTAAAGCTTAAACCAATTAAAGTTTAAAATTTATTTAAATTGTAAATATTTTCTTATTAAATTTTTAGTTTATAACAATAAATTTATTTATAAAATAAAGAGTATTAGCCTTTAATTCTAATTTTAATAACAATTATAATTAGTTTAATAGGTTTAAAATTAATATAAATAAATAGTTTTATAAATTCTACTAATTATATATTAATATTAACTAGCTATTATTTTTTATTTAGTTAAAAAATATAAATGTTTTAATATTTATATATAATAATATTACTTTATATTTAATACATTTATTTTAAATTAGTTTAAAATATATAATTATATTAATAGTTTAAAAAAATTAAAATTAAATTAAATTTATATTTAATAAAAATTTTTAAGTAAATAAAACTAAAAGTTTTTATTTATTAATAATTTAATAATGTTTTAATTAATTTATATTTTATAATAAAGTAAAAAAGTAAAAAATTATTAAAATAAAATTTAAAAAGTTTATATTAAGCTATCTTTTTTAAAATTATAGTTATATTTAATTAGTTAATTGTTATTTTTTACTTGTATATATTATTAAATAATTTTTTTTAAAGTAAAACTTTTAATTAATTTTTATATAAATTATTTAAGTTTAATTATTTTATATAAATGTTTAAAATAATATAAATTTTATTTTTTTATTATTAGTATTATAATTATAGCTACTTAAATTTTAATTTTAAATTTATTATATTATTATTTTTTAAAAACCAAATATTAATTTAGCTATTATTAGCAATAATAAAAAAGTGCTAAAAAACTTTTTATTTATATTATTAAAAAAATATTTAAATAATAATAAATAATTATACAAATTTTATTTTTTTAGCTTAATTTAATTTATTTACTAATTTATATAATTATAACTAATATTTTTTACTTTATTATAAATTTTCTAATTATAAATTTATATTTAACTTAATATTAAAAGTTAATAATATATAGTTTTTATATTAGTAATATTTTTAGCTTTAATATTATTATTTTTATTTATAAGCTTATTATAATATACTTTAAAGCTTTACTATTAATTTTAATAATAATATGTTATTTATATTACTATATTAAAATTTATAAATAAGTATACTAATAATTAACTTGCTATAATAAAGTTTAATAATGAAAAAATATAGTTAAAAAACTTATTTAATTTATAAATACTTTAAACTACTGTACTTATTAATTTTTTAGTTTTAAATAATTTTTATTTAATAAAACTATTTTATATATTTTTAAAATTTAAATTTATTAAACTATTTTAAATATAATTTTTAGCTTTTTAGTTTATTAAATATAGTAAATTAATTACTAATTATATATACTATTAATTATATTTTAGTATTAATATAAAAATTAATAATAATTAAATATATTTTATTACAACTATTTTAAAAATATATAATTTTTATATTTATATATATTTGTAATTTATTTAATATTTTATAAATTTATAAATTTATATATTATAATTATTTTTATCTAAGTATTTTAAGCTAATTAAAAATAGCTCTCATATTATAATTTATACTAATATTGTTTAAATAGCTATAATTACTTTTTTTAGTAAAAGTATTTTTTATAATTATTTTTAAAAAAAGTTAGTAATATTTAAATTTTAGTATTAATAGCTAAATATTAAAAACTTATTTTCTTAAAATAAATAAAATTTATATTAAAATTTTAAAAATATTAGTTTTATTTTTTTAGCTAAACTTTTTTTATTTAATTTTATTACTAAAATAAATATTTATTTAAAGCTTAGCTTAATATATATAATAAGTATTTAATTAATAAAATTTATATATATATAAATATATTTAAATATAGTTTATATATTAAAAATATAACTATATATATAAAATATTAAAGTATTTTACATTTTTAAATTTTTATATATTTAGATTTATATTTATATATATTTAAAGGTTATTATAGTTTTAACTAACTAGACATATAATTTTAATTAGTTTTATTTTAGTTTTTTTGCCTATTATATTAGAAAAAATAGTTTTATTATTAAATTAATAATAGTTTTCTTTTTAAAAAATATTAACTTTAAATATTTTTATATTATTTTTTTTAAAATTATAAATGTAATATAAAGTTTAAATACTTTTTAAATATATTATTAATATACTACTTAAGTTTTATATGTTAAATACTAGTAACTTTGCTTTAATTACTATTTTTACTTAAGTTATAATTAAATTTTATTTATTTATTATTAATTTACTAATATTAAAATAGTAGCTATATTTTTTACTAGTTATATTACTTTTTGCTAGCTTTAGGTTTAGTTAATTTTAACTTATGATAGCTTTTTAAAATATATTTTGACTTAAAATATTTATAAATTTAAATTATATTAATATTTTAGAAAAAAATTATAATAATTTGATTAATACTAGTGTAAACTATATTTTAAATATATTTTACTTTATATTAAATATATTTTTTAAACCTTTTTAGATAACTTAAATTATTTAAAATAAAGCTTTTAATTAATAATGAATAATTAAATAATGTTATAAATTTAAAATAAAAATTAAATTGCTATTTATACTATAGACTAAAATATACTAGTATTTCTATATATATATTTATCATATAAACACTGTTAGTATAACCACTTTTTTTAATATTTATAGTGATGCTTGTTTTACATTAACAATAATTGTATTAAAAATATATATAAATGATAAAGATAATTTAAAATATTAGAGATAGTTGACCTTTTATATGTAAATATCAATCCTTTTTGCATATTTAAATATTCTATAAATGGAATCAAATTTTTAGCGTTTTTATTTACTTTATAAATTGCCCTCAATAAAAAATAAATTATACTTCAATAAACTGCCTGCAGACTGTAGTAATCTCGATCAAATCTATAATTTGTAGGTAAAGGGTTAAAAACTTAGAAAAAATACACTATTTATATAATTTAATTGGACAGTATTAAGTTCAGAACCCTGTAGCTTAAAACGAAATATGCTAAAAATCAACCTTGATAATTAAATCACAACTTAGTTGGACTACATTATTTAATAAAGTAAGCGGAGGTATTTTTAAGCTGACTGGATATTACATATCGTTAATATATTATTCTTATAAGTATGACTAATTTTTTAAAATATCAAAAAAAAGTTAAAGCCTAATTATTTATTTTTGACAAGGCTTAATTTTTGATAGCTCTGTAGAAGGAAGCATACATGTTGACTCTATCTATAGCAATATCAGAACCAGGTTCTCTAACGCCCATAGGTTCAACTTTGAAACCGTATTCTTCAAAGAGGCGATTGTACCAGGGAAGTCTAGCAGATGACCTCCAGAACACGTACCCACCTTTTTTAGTGGTACGTGCAACAGTAGAAATCTCATCACGCGCATCCTGTTCGGAGAACCAGTCCATATGGTCCATCAAGATAACTTTAGTTAACGATTCAGGTTCTAACGACTTGAGTACATCGATGATGGAAGAAGTGTGCATACGTACTACGTCTAATATACCCGAGTTCTGTAATCGGTCAAAGTATTTAGGATTTACGTAACTAGGGCAGGACTGAGGGGTATATTTGAGGGCAACACACAGATGGTAGAAGTACTGGTCGTTGGAGAACAATGAACGGTTGAAAATGGGGTCCAAGGTATCTTTTAGGTAGTCGAAAGTAGTACCTTCAGCTAACAACATGTTCCACTGGTTAATAGGTACACCTAGAGCAGTCCATAGGAAGGCAGGATTCGAAAGCAGTCTAACGAACCAGGAGTTTAGAAGGACAGGACGGATGTTGTTGTACCATATACGTTTCTGCTCTCCAATAGAAGTAGCATTACACAAGGCGTCGACATGTTTATCTAAACCGGTAACCTTACATACTATCTGTACTAAAGTTAAAGCGTAACCGGAGCAACCAGATTTGAAGAAGTTGTCGTGGGTGAATCTTCTGGTATTCAACTTCCAGTAGGAGTAGGCGTGAGAGGAGAGGTATGGTGACAGTTTCAAATCCAAGATTTCAGCAAAATCAGGGTGTTTACCTTCACCGAACATCTTCCAGAAGTCAGCGTGATCCAAATTCTTTAGAGCAGCCAACTTCAACTCAAGAAGATGGTTTTGGTGTGGATTCATATCTATACAATGGATACGTTTGATATCGGCGTGGCACAAGTAGTCTAAAGCGTTGTCACCGGCTGAAGTAATGACGAACATCTCGTCATCCTTGTTCAGATCCAAAACTTTAAGGTCCTCACGAGGATCCTCCCAGGTGAAAGCATAGATGTAAGTGTCGAACTGAGTGTGACATTTCAAGGTGGGATCGTAAGCTAAACGAGTTGGAGTGAATGCAGGTTTAGTAGAAACTACGGCCAAGTCGGTAGAAGTAGATTCAGACTCATTTGGCTGGCTACAACCCATCCAAACATAGTAGGGGATCTGAATCAGATAGGGTACGATGAAGTGGTTACGACCGGAAAACGATTTAATGGTGCTAAACTTATATTCCAAGTAATCACGGCGGCACTGATGTAAGTTTATGTGGTCGAAATCGAACCAGATTTGGTACACCCAACGGGTGAACCAATTACACTTACGGTTAATAATACCACCGTCCTTGGCTGCGTCAGGTAATGTACGGCCTGAGGTACCGAAATCCGCTACGGCATAAAAACCGGTCTCACTTAGTAAAGTCTTTACCTTGTCAACCACTGGGAAGAAGTTATCGATCATAGAGAGGGAGTAGGACATAGTAACCAAATCGATTTTACCTTCTGGGTTAGCAATCTGAGGTAGTTGGAATGAGGTAGCGTCAGCATTAATTACGTGTACGTTCTTCCATCCCTTACGTTTGAACCTATCTTCAGCAACTTTGCACAAAGAAGGGGTGAGGTCGACCAAGTATACGGATTGGAAGTTTTCGATGGGGAAGAACTCATTCATACGTTCGATGTTCCAACCGGTACCACCACCCAAGTCGATCCAGATCGGTTTGGAATCTGATTTGACAGCGTTGAGTTTGGCAGCAGAAAGTTTGAGCATGGTGACACGTCCACGTAAAAGTTGGTGACGGGTATCGTCGTAGACGCTGGCTTGGTCTTTGTAGAACGATTCCAGACGGTCCTGCTGGTTATTGGTGGGTCCGATAGGCTTGAAGAAGCACGAGTACATGAATTTGAGCTGCTTTTGGAAACGGGTGCTGGCCAAGAAGTAAGTCAGTGCTAAAGCACTTAAACTGGCTACAAGCGATCCCAAAGTCTTGTTAATACCGAAGGGGGCTAAGATCCCGTCGAATAAGCTAGGTTTAACGGCCAAGTACATCATACCGGCTGCCGCCGAAAGAAGTACCAGGCTGGAAGTGGTCGAGTGGTTAATGTTCAAGTTACTAGACATTATCGCTAACAAAATTAATTAAAAAGTACTTGAAGTTGTCAAATAAGCTACTTAGTTCAAATGTTGAGTATAAACTAAAGTGTTATAAATATAAAAACTGATGATGCAACACTTTATAAAACTAAATACGTTTTGATGTTGAATCAATATTTATATTACAAAAATAACTTGTTGTAAGCTGAGGTGATGTTGAACCACGATTTTTTTGAGAACTTGAGCGCAATAAAACTTGTAACAGACGAACAACAATCCAGCTTTTATAGCTACTATCCCTTCCAACATAGTTTAGTTTAGTTTAAGTAAAATTGGAATATAAATTGTACACCTTGTAGACTTTTTAGAATTTGATGATGTGGCTAATTTCTTTTAATTCGTTAAGACGTTGAATTTCTTTGTAATAACGTTGAAACTATGCATTTATCTCAACACTTTGAACATGTGTACAAAATTAACTATGTAATTTGAATAATAATCTATACTTATTAAGTAAATTTGAAGCAGATTTTATTCAAATTTGATTTCTAATCCAAGAAAATTAGCTAAAATCTATCCTTCTGAAAATTAATCTGCAGGATTAATCCAGAATTGTTAGTTAGTTTCGTTTAAAAGTCAACTGACTAAATTTAACTCCAAAACTTTAATATAAAGTGGAAAATAGTGATTGGTTGTAGCATCAATCTTCCCAATCATATACATGGTTTTAGAGATAAGCTTGTATCTCACTCCTTTATACGACTAAAATTTACGTTTTTGAGCGGTATAAAAGTAACCAATTCAGTTTGAGAATTAATCAAACTACTAAATAGAGTGTAATGTATTTCATGGTTCAATAAAGCTATATAATTGGTAGTCGTTTTTGAAAAGGTTAGCTTTAAACAGAAAGCTCCTTTATTCAATCTTCGTTCCTCTTTCAACCCAGGTGTACAACCTGACACTAGTAGTATTGGTTAAGTTTGAAATCTTAATTACGAATACCTAAATTCCTTTCCCCCACAACTCCTTATATAAAACTGATATTTAAAAACAAAAATGTGACTGGTTGATAAGATTTAAATCACAACGATCACAAATTAAATTTGAAGGGAGAACCATGCTTGTTTCCTTTTTATATAAGAAAATGCAGTATTGTATTGTAGTACATGAAAGGAATTTTATTAAAGGGTTTTAAATAGCTGAATGTTCTATCATAATTTTAGGGTAAATAAAATTAAATTTGCCCTTAATTATATTGATTTTTATGCTTTCTAATATTTTAACTCTATTGAAATTAAGGTATATCTCCTATTTACACAACTTAAGCTATTTTTGCAACACTTTTAATGCTAAGCAATCTTTAAAAAATTATTAAAAATAAAAACTTTAAAAAGTTTACTAATAAATAATTAGTTTATTTATAACAAAATCAATAAATTTTGTAATCTTGTTAATTTTATTAAATTAGGTTTGATAAATTATTTAATAATATATAGCTAGTACTAATACTGTTTAAATAGTTATAGATTTTTATTTAGTAATTATTTAGTAAATTAAGTTAAAATTTAATTTACTTTACTACTAATATTAGCTTTATATAAATAGAAGTAAATGTTATTATTTTTAATTAATAATTAAATTTACTTTATTATTAACTATAAATATAACAAAAGATTTTTTAAATTAGTTTGTCTTAATATTATTATTTAGCATTTTTATAATAAAATGTTTATTATAACTTAAATCTTAATATAATATATATTATTTTTAATAATAATTTATTAATAGTAATTTTTTTTCAAAAGTTAAGTATTTTTTAATTCTTTTTTTAATTAATAAATACTGTTTTTTATTATTATAATATTAAAAAATAGTAGTTTATATATTATATTTATATAAGTAATATATTAGTAAAAAGTTAAGCTAATAATTATAAAAATTGCTATAATAAAAAATATATTAATATAATATATTATTATAACAACTAAAATTTTATATTTAATAATAAGCAATATTATTGTTTTATATAGTATTAATATTACAATTTTTATAAAAGTTAAAAAAGCTTAAATTTTTAAGCTTAATTTAAAAAAATTATAAAAAAAAATTAAATTTAGTATATAAAAATTAAAAAGTTTAAAATTTTTAAATTTTTATAAAAGAATTTAAAAAAATAAATTAATAATAAAATTTCAATTAAATAGTTAAAATAAAATAAAATAAAAAATACTAATTAAAGCTTTTTATTATTTAATAAGCTAAATAAAGTAATAAAAAGAAAAGTAAATGCATTTTTACTAAAAATTTAAACTTTAATTATTAATACTACTATATATTTTTATATTAATTTTTATTTATTTCTAACTTTATTAACTATAACTAAAAATAAAATTAGAAAAAAATTAGATATATTACTACTTATTTAAAATACTAAGTAGTTTTGCTTAAATATAATTATAATATTTAGCTTATTTAGTATAATAAATATTATATTAGCTTTTCTTTTTACTAATTTCTAGTTTTTAAGCTTATATATTTAGCAAAGTTAATTAGAAAATAAATTTATTAAGTATAGTAATTATATAGCTTTATATAAGCTATTTTTTTATTTTAAAGTTTATTTTATATTTTTTTAATTTTTTTACTAACTACTTTATTTAATAATAATTATTTTTAGTTTTTTTAGCTTACTTTTTTTGCTAACTAAATATAATTAAATATAATTATTTTAATTATTTTTTACTATATTTTATAACTTTACTAAAAAATAAAGTTTATAAAGTAGTTTAAAGTAATTACTATTAAAAATAAACCTTTTATTACTATTTTTAATAAATATTAATATAGTTGTATATTTAGATTTATAAATAATATTATAATTAATTAAATTTAATAAAAAGTTTTATAACTCTCTTATATTACTAAAATATAATTAAAGTTATATTATTAAAATATTAATATACTAATTAATATAAATTTGCAATAAAAGACAATAAATATAATTATTTTACTAAATAACATTTATATTTATTTAATAAATTTAATTAAGTAAATATAAATATAAATTTAAAGTATAACTTAATTTTAAATATTTATAAAGTAAAGTAACTAACATTTTAAAAACTTAAGTAAAGTATAAACTACTTTATATTTTTTAGATTTACTTTAATTAATATTAGCAATTAATAAATATAAAGTTTAGTAGTATACTATATTAAGTATATTAATAAAATTAAGTATATAAATATAATAAGCTTTATATAATAGAGTTAAATATAGCTTAAATTTTAGCTTAATAAAAAATATTTTAAAAAAGTATATAAAAATTATATTTTACTTTTTTTTATAATAAAAAAAATACAAAAATTTAAAAAGTTATATTAAATATATCTAAATTTTATTTAATAAAAGCTATACTAATAAAGTTATTTTAAAATTTATTAATAAATATAAAAATTATATAGCTAATAGCTATATAATTTTAATAAAATAATTAAAGCTATAATATATATTTAATAACTATACTTTATAAATTTAAAAATAGTATTTTGATATAAAATAACTTTTTTCTAAAATTGTAATATTAAAATTTAATTATATTAAAAATAATTAGCTAATTATATAGCATATTTACTTTTTAAATAAGTTTTAGTAAAATATAATAAAATTTATTAGCTTTTTAATATATAAATAATAAAAATAGTTTAATAACTTTTGGTTTATAATATTACTAATATTATTATTTATACTTCTATTATTTAGAAAATAATTATTAAAATATTTAATTTTATTACTACTTATTTTTTATATACTACTTTTATTTTAATTTAAGATGGTATATTAAATAATAGCTATTTTTGATTTTTTAAATTATTTATATACTAAAATTTATATAATTAAAAAAAACTCTATTAATAAAATTTAAATTAATAATATTTACTTTTTTTTATAATATAATTTTTACTTTTATTAGTTTATATATATTTATTATATTTTTAGCCTTTATTTAATTATTATATTAATTAGTTTTAATAATTATTTTATTTTTAGTTATTTAATAAAATTTTATCTATTTTTATATAGCTATTAATTTTTTAACTTTTTACTTATTATTTTATTTTTATTTTTATTTTTATTTAATATCATTAATAATGCTTTATAATTAGTTTTAAAAAAGTAATAAATTATTATTATTATTAATATTATATATAAATATAATATAATTATACTATTTAAATACTTTAGACAATAATTTTTAAATTAAGTAACATAAATAAAAAGATTTACAAGTTTATTTAGTATATTTATTTTTAAATTATTTAAAATTTTATATAAGTTTAAACTTTTATTTTAAATTTTTTAATATAGTCTTAATTTTTAAAGTTTAAAATTTACAAATATATTTATATTTTATATATTTAATTATTTATCTATATGCTTTTAAAACATATTTAGTTTGTTTAAAAAGAAATAATATTTAATTTAAACTTAATTTTTTTAAAAATTTTATATAATTATTAATTAATTATATGCAAACTATTGTAAAACTTTGCAATTTTTTTTTCAGTCTAATATTATTAGATATATAAAAGTATAAAAATATTATACACAAATGTATTTTTAGCACCTTAGTTAAAACATAAGATAAATTTTAAACTAATATTAATATGGCTTTAAAAAGACTTAATATAAAAGTAATTAAAAAGTATATAATTAACTATAGATAAAAACTTATATAAATAAAAAGAATTAAAGAATATAAAATCTATTACTAAGTTTAATAGCTATTTAAATAAAGCTTATTATATTAGTTTAAATAAAAGTCACTTTTTTAATATCTAATTTTAAAAAAAAATTAACTTTTAATACATTTTCAAAATAAGTTAGTTTAACATTTTATTTAGTATATTTTAGCTTAGTTAAACTTATAACTAATTTTAAAGCTAAGCTAATTACTACTACTTTTAAAAAATGAATTATTAATGTTTTATAGATTAAATTTTAATTAAATAATTTTTAGAAAGGTAGGTAGTTTGTTTAGTACTTATATTTCATTTATTTATAGCAAAAATTTATTAGGTATAACTTTTAGTTTCTATTTCATTTAGGTAGCTTTTAAATTAAAGTACCTACTAAATTTATTTATTGTAGTATAGTTTTAATTTTGAGATATAAAAGTTTAAAAAAGTTGAATAAATTTTACATAGTTTCAAATTTATTTAATTATATAAAATTGTATATCGTATTTTTTAAAATATATTTTTGAGATATTTAACTAGAGATTTTTTTTAAATTATGAAATTATAAATTAGAATATAAATTTATAGTTAATTTAGCTGTATTAATATTATTAGTTATAAAATATTAAAAATTAGGATGTATTACTTTTTTGGAGCTATAGGTAAAGGTTCAAGATGATTAAATTTACGAAATAAAGCGATAGTAGCTAAAGCATCAACAACCTAAAAAGTTTAATAAGCTTTAACAATAAACTAAATTACTGAGCAATGTTCATCACTTTGAATTTTAAGATCTAAAAAATTATACGTTAAACTTCTTAAACTTCTTTTGATGGCAAAGCCTGGATTTAAAGATTTTAAATTAGATGTATCACGTTGCAATTCCTTGCTTAAATCTAATTTTAACACATTTAAATCTGCTTTGAGATTATGCCCTACAACTACGCAATCTTGGATAGCTGCTTTTACTAAACTTAAAGCTTTATCAAAGGTAGGAGCTAAAGTATTATTTTAAATTAGTAAACTTTTCCAACAAATAATTACCATTTTTAATACTATCAGCGTCTATACCAGAAACCCAAGTTCTATAATCAGTTACTGGTTGATCTACTTTTACAAAAGTATCAACTAAGATGTTACCAAAATAATCGACAACTGAAACGCGACCTAAAATATCAACACTACCTTTACGACCTACTCCTACCATTTCACAATCAACTGCAACATAATTTGTATTCGATTGGTTGCTCAGTTCGTAGTGTTTTAACATTAAAATTAATTTGTCTTTAGGTTGAAGAAATTTATCGCTTCTAATAAATTAATATCATTAAAATAATGTTAAACGAATAAGTAACTTGTAAACTTTAAGGAAATTCGAAAATTCATTATTTGTATATATCATACGATTTTCATTTGCTAGTTTCTCTAATCTCTATTTAACAAATATAAAATTTAATATAACTTTGAACATCTCTAATTACTTCTAATAATTCGTTGTGACCTTCAAGTTTTTCAAACTTAAAATTGGAAATTAGATTTAACTTTATTTTTAATAAAATATTACTATATTATTCTTCTGTAGTCTTTTTATTTGCCATTTCTCTAACTTTGACTTAGTTTTCTTAACAGTTACAAAATTAAGTAATCTATCGAACTTTTATTTTTATTTTTTTAAATTATGTTATTGATTAATTATACTTCATCATCAGGTAAATCACTACGTTTCCTTTCTCTGTTTCCTGACTTTATAAAGGTATTTGTAAATTTGGGTTACTTAAATTATTAAAAAATTACCATATCTACTTTCTTCACAATAGATTTATTTTTAATGTAGTTTAAAAATTAAAAGCTATGTTTGTAAAATTTTAACAGATTCAAATTAATTTTCAAAATTTAATTGAGTAAAGTTTACTTTTTTAAATTTTGTAGAATGGAAACGAATGAACTGTTAATAAATTTTGGCGATGAAGAGATAATAGAGCCTAATTACATGCGAACCAACAAATTTAAAACACACCATAGGTTCAGTTCCAACTCAAATTCTAATTCCAACTTAAATATGAGTTATATGGATGATTTGATGTCCATTGAGTTTGATAGTTTAAAAGAAGGGGCTTACCAACCTTGGTGGAGGTAATATTTGGAATATGAATTATAAATATATAAAAGTTATATGTTTAAATAGTCAACCAAATTTAGATTCAGGTACTTTAACGCCAAACCCAACCAATTTGAACCTAAATTCGCCAACAGCCACTCCAACCAATTTTAAACATATGTTTAAAAATAAAGAAGCTATTATTAGGTACTTTTTAATTTTCGATATAAATTTAACTTAAAATAACAGTAAAATTAGTTTGGAACAGCAGACTTTAAGACGTAAGTTTATTGTTGATCGGTGTAAAACTTATTTTTTACTAAAATTTTAAAGGTAAGCTTAATGAACTTATTGAACTTCGTTCAAATGTTGAAAATAAGGAGAAGGAAGTTAAACTTTTGCAAGCCTACGTTGAAAATTTGTTAACCTCTAGAATTGTTCTAAGCAACCCTAAAAAACCTTAACCTATTCACGATGTTGCTAGTATAAAAAATTAATTCCGTTTGGATAAGACGCATTTTGGATAACAAACAGAAATACAGTGTTGAATTTTATTCTATTCTTGAAATATAATATAAAGTAATTATAGCTCAAACCGATGCCATCTTAGTATATATTTTTGTTACCAGCGCAAATTTTAGGGTATTAAAATAAATGTTTTAATTAATAAATTATATACATATTTTGTACCATACTTTCAAAACATGTACAGTTTCTGAAAGTAAAATTTCGCGGTTTATCTTTTTAAATATATAGCGTTGTAAATATATGAACATGATTTTTTTTTTAAATTTACACCATACCTTAAATATTAAATAAATCTTTAATAAGTTGTTAAAAGTTGCTCTAAAGGAATTATTGTTGTGCTATTCTAGTATTCTAAATGTAATGTTTCCGTGTAGGTACTTTGCTTAGTAACACTGAACCCGAAAGCGCTGAATTATATCGAATTGAAAAAATTCTCAAAGTAAATTTGAAGCTGGTACGCACAATTTCTAGGAAAAGATGCTAAATTTTATCCGAAAAAATTGAAAACGGCCAATTTAAATTTGATATAAATAGTGTAAGAAAGAATATGCAACAATTAAAACTCAACTTAACCATTTTATAACTATTAAACGAAATGAGTTTCAATTCTACATCTGTATCTACTACTGACAACACTATAAACGCATTAGATTCCGGCTCGGACCAAAATTCTAGTACTCAAACCTTTATGTTAAAAGTTTATACTAATCAGTTTTATCAAATTAGGAGTAAATGCCTACTTTTTGCTAGTTATCGGTATAGTTTTATTTCTTTTCGGTCTCTTATTCTTAATAATGGGACGAAAGGTAATAAAGATTTTATACTTCTTCTCCGGGTTTAAGTTCTTTGCTGCACTGACCGCTCTCATTGGGATTATAATTGTTACTGTAAAGGCTAACGAGTCTACTACTTTAACACCCCTACTTATAGTACTTGGAGCATCGGTCGGTTTTGGGTTAGTAGGTGCTATATTAGCGGTATGCTTTGGAAAATTCGGTTTAGTACTGTTAGGTTTGGCAGCTGGTTTCGATTTCTGGAGTTTGTTCAAAACTTTTATCAAAAATGAAATTGCTAACGTGGTGATGACTTTGGTCTGTGGTATTATATTTGCCGTTATTTGCTTCAAATTCAAACGTCCTATGGAGATCCTTATTGCCTGTTTTACTGGTGCTAACAACTTCGCTTTTGGTCTTTTCTACCTTGTAATGTCTATCCTTATGCTTACTAAGGCACCTGCTAATGTAATATCCCAACAATACCCATTATACGGTGGTATTGCTGCTTTAGTAATTGCAATCGCCATATTTATATTTTCCTTCTGCCACCATTATAACGCATTCCAGGAAGCTAGACGCTATGAGCATCAACCTATTATGTCGGAAGTATGATCCTTTTAGTTTTATTTGATATACAATATACATATGTAAATAAACGACAACTTTAAAGTTTGTTTCATTCATTCTTTTTTAAACTTTGCCTTTTTTTCGAATCTCTAGCTTAAACCAGTTTATTTATTTTTAAATATAAAATAAATTAAAATGTGGAACATCTAGCTAATGCCTAATCTGAATAGTTCCTATCGTTAGTGTATCTGGTGATTTATCTGCTAATGTATTAGGTATGCAGTTTGATGCATCTGAATTGAATCGAGTTTCTGGCTATTTGTAAAATTTGGATCTGTATATATTTAGATAAGATGGGCTTTATAGGCAACCTATAGGATAATTAGTATTAATATTAGTTAATCTACCCTTCTCAGTTGTCCAGTTAGGTTGTAGGAAGTTATTTTTATACCGACGGTGAAATTTAGTTTCTTAAGTACCGTATTTGATAAAACCAATTATTTTATTGTGAACAAGAACATGACAATTATAAGAAAAATCAATTTAGAATCTTATTTTTGATCAAAACTTTTTGGTAAGGTTTTGAAGATTCTAAGTTATAAATTTAGCTTTTTATTATAATATTTAAAAAATTCAAAACCTTGTTTTTTAATAATTTTTTTTTCTAAAATAATGCTGCTATAAATAAAAAATTATGTAGTTTAAAACTAAATCGATTGTTTTAAACGGCGAAATTTATTTATTTTTTAGTGAAAAAAGAAGATGGTACTTTTTTCAGAAAGGTAGAAATAAAATGCACGTTAAAGAATTTAACTTTTTAACTATACATTAGAACGCAACAGTTCCTATTTAAATAAAAAGCGTACATATTATAATTTTAAGACTTTGTTAGAGCATATCTAACAATTTCTTTTTAAAAGGTATAAAAAATTACAAGTTTAATTTCGAATATTTTTTATATAAAAGGTTCAAATTTGATTGAACGATAAAACGCATTTACAATAATTTTTTTTCTAAATTTCAGCTTCATACAAGTTTTTAGGTATAAGTTCTTAAAAATCCTACCAATTACTAGTTTATTCTTATTTAAAATCGTTGTGTTCTACTATTCGATATGTTTAATTAATAAAGGAAAAAATGTAATGGTTTTCTTTATAGAGTTTAACCGTTTCATATCCACAGCTGTTGTAAATTAGATATTTCCCGAGTATTAAATCTACAAATCTATTATATTAACTTAAAATTTTTCAGTTTGAATTTTTTTCTTGTTCATCCATCTCAGTTCAATTTCTTAGAAAGAAGTTGGTTCGCAACATCCGTTTCGCTTAGCCAAAGTACTAGGTGAATATCCCGTTCTTATACTTTTATAATTTTTCACAAATCCAGCACTTGGGCTGTCAGCTTTAAAAATTAATAATAATTACAATTTAAAACTAAATTTACAACTTTTTATTAAATTTAATTGATTTTTTACTTAACTTTTAAATTTAAGTTTGTTAATTCAATTAAAGGTATTTTCTCATGTTAATAAAAAAAAAATGGTTACAAATTTTATAAAGCTTTAAGTAAACTAAATTTACCAGGCTTATTAAGTAGTTTTCCATATACTTTACTAGCAAGTACTAGCATAAATTAACAGTAATTAACCTTTTTAAAGATTTCAAACAACTCTTAACCCTCAAGTTGCATCTTACCATTATATTAAAACCAAAAAACTATTTTCAAAATAAACCCTTTCAATTTTAAATGCTTTTATAAAAAACGAATTTAATATTATAAATTATTTATTTAAATATTATAGAAAAACATTATTTATTAATATTTACTCTAAATATATAAATAAGTATATTTTAATAGTTTTTAAAACTACCTTTTTGTATACATATACTTAAAATATTATCCTTTTTACTTTGCATTAAATTAGTTGTAAATTATATTAACTATTTATATATTAATTTTTAAAATTTTATAATAATTAACTTATAGCAAAATCACTTTTTAAAATAATTAATTTACTTTTTACTATTTAATTTTAAATTATATTTATTTTAAAAGTTTAGTTTAAAATCTTATTAAAACTTTTAGTAATTAATTAAAATATTATTTTTTATATAACTTTTTTACTTTAAAAATATGTAAACTTTTCTATATATTGCTATTAATAGCTAAGCTATAATAATAGTTATATATTTATATTTATTTAAATATTACTATAATTTATTTAATAAAATAAAATCTAAATATACTATATTTCAAACTAAATTTACAATATTTTAGTTAGTATATTAAATTTAAATAATTATTACTTTAGCTTTATATTTATGCTAGTTTTATAATAATTTTAAAAAACTAAGTTAAAATAATGTTTTTCTTATTAGAAATTATATTACCAAAAAGTATACTATTATAAACTTGCTATAAAAACAAATTTTAATTTAAAACTCTTTAATAATATAGTTATATATATTTAATTATTTTTAAAAGTAGTTAAAATTTAAAATACTATTTAAAAAAACATTATATTAATAAGATATATATTATATATAAACTTTAATATTACTATAAATTTAGCTTTTTAAAAACTTAAAATATAAATATAGCAAAAATAAAACTATATAAATATATATATATATATATTTAATATTAAAAAAAATTATAACTTTAAAAAAAGTTTATTTATAAAAAGTAAACTTTATTTATAATTAAAAATTATAAATCTTAGCTTTTAAATCTTAAACTTTAATTAAATTAATAAGATAATAAAATATAGCTAAAAGCTATAATTTTTAAAATAATATTTATAAATCTTTTTAACTTAGATATATTAGTAGTTATTATAAAAAATAATACTATAAAGATAAATAGTAATACTAAAATTTTATTAAAATTAAATTTTTTCTTTGTTAAAAAGTAGAAAAAGCAGTTTAAAATTTTTACTTTTAAATTGCTTTTTTATATAGCTAAAAAAAGCTTTTATTACTAAAACAAATATTTTATAATTTATTAAGCTTATTTTTTAACTAATCTTATTAATATTTAAAATATTTTTTAGCTTTTTTTTACTATATTTAATATTTTATAGCATTTTTATTTTAAGTTTATATTTTTTAAATATACTTAAAAAGGTAAATGCTTTAAATATTATATATTTTTCAATTTTAAATATATTTATAATTATATAAAATTTTATAAAATAGTATAAATTTTAGTATATATTTAATTATAGTAATTTTTATAGTATTTAGTAATTTTTTTTTCAAATATACTTATTATATAGGTATATTATTATATTTATATATTCAATTTTATTAGTAAGCTTAATATAGTATACTACTAAGCTTTACTTTTATTTTTAATATAATATAGTTAATTATAATATTATTTTAACTTATAGCTACCAAAGTATAAATATTAAAATAAGTATAAATTTAAATTGAAATTATAATATATCTTATACTATAAATAATTTTATTATATTTATTAATACTTAACTTTATTTAAAAGTAAGTTTAAAAAAAATTAAAGTAAGTAAAAAATTATTTTTATTAGCTATAATATTAGTTATATTTTAAAGTTATTAATAATAGTAATTTTTTTAATAATTTAGTTTTATTATATATATTTAGCTGATTTTTTATCTAATTTAATATTTATTTAATAATTTTTTTAGTTTATATCTAATTAATTTACTTATTTAGTTTAATGAAATAGATTTTAATAATTTTTTTAAAAGCTAGCTAGCTTAAATTTAAATTTTATTATTATAATTAAAAAAATAAAAATAAAATAAAAAAATAAATATTAAAATAAACTTTTCTATTAATAAAATTAAAGTAAATAAATTAAAGAAATAAAAAACTTAGCTTATTAATAAAATATTAAGATATTATTTAATAAAAAAGCAGATAAAAAAAAATTAAAAAAGCTATTTAGTTTTTTTAACTTAATTTTTAAAAATATAATAAAAAATTCTAATTTAATTTAATAAAAAAAGTAATTATAAAAGTAAGTAAAAAGGTAAAATTAAGCTAATAATATTAATAATATAATAAAAAAATAATGAAAATATTTAACTATATATAAAACTATTATTAGTAATAATAATAATAAAGTAAATAGTAAAAGGTTTAAAAAATAAAATATAGAAAAATAAATAAAAGTAAAAGTAGTAAAAAAAAGTATTTAACTATAAATAAAATATAACTTAATATATATAAATAGTAAAATATTATTTTATTTACTATTAAATAAAAAAGCAGTTTTTTAAAAATATTATCTATATTTTAAATAATTTATTAAGAAATTAAATTAAATAAGCTTAAAAAATTCAGTTTAGTAAAATAGAAAAATTGCTTAATATTATATAAATATAATCTTTTTATAAAATAAAGGTAGAAAAATAGCTAATAATTAGTAAAAATAGTTTAAAGTTTTAAAAATTTTTGGTAAATTTTAATTTTATATTAGATTTTAGCTATATTATATATAAAAAACTAGTAAAATATTTACTAAAAAAAGAAAAAACTATAATTATAATAAAGTTCTTAAAAAAAACAAAAAAGGCTAAAAATAGTAAGCTAGTAAATAAAAACTTTTATAAAAAGCTAAAATATTTATTAAATAATATATTAATTTATTTAAATATTAAATTTAAATTTATTACTTTTATATTTGAAAAATTAAAGCTATAAGTTATTTTAAAAAAGAAAATTTTTAATAAATTAGCAATTAAAATATTATTTTTTATAAATTAACTAAGTTATAAAATTAATAGTAACTTTTAAAAGCTACTAAATTTTATTTAAGTATTATTAGTAAAAGCTATATCTTAAAATATTAAAAAATAAATAAAATAGTTAATAAATTTGCTAAAAAAGCTATATTAAAAAAATGTATAGTTAATAAATATAAATAATAATTTAATTATAAAATTTATACTTTTCAATATATTTAGTAAATAAAAATATAGTAGTAAATATAAATATAAATTAAATAAAGCTATATAAAATAGAAAAAATTATATAAAAATCAAAAGCTATATATAATTTTAAATAAATTATTAAATATTTTAGTATTAAAGTTAAATAAAGCAATAAGTTTATAATTTTAAAAATATTATAACTGTTTTTTTAAATAATAGCTAAATATATACTATGCTAAATTTATAAATAAATACTATTTATTTTAAATATTAATTAAAAATATTATATAAAATTAAAATAATAATAATAATAAATTATATATAAAGTATATAAAATAAATTAGTAAAACTAAAGCTACTATAGTTTAAAAGGATAGTGATATTAAAAATATAAAAAATATATTTATTATAATTCAAAAAACTGCTAAAAATAAGTTAAACTTATTATATAAAAAGAAAAAATAAATTAAAATATGAAAAAAAAATTTAAAAGAAAAAAACTAATAATTTTAGATATTTTAATTAAAAAAGTGGTTTTTTTAAAGTAATATTTATATTTAGCTTTTTTTATATAATTAAATTAATTTAGACAAAATTTAAAATTTAAAAACTAATATTAAAAAATAGTTATTTTAAAAAATTCTATTAAAAAATAAGTTTAATATCAAATTAAGTTTTAATTTTAAAATAAAAAAGATTAAAAAAAGCTTTTAAATATATAAATTAAAACTTAAATATATTAAGAAGTATAATTAAAACTATAAAAAAAGCTAGGTTAAATAAATACTAAAAAAAGCATTTTTAACTTTAATTTAAATAATATAAATATTAAGTAAAAAGAAAAAATTATTATATAAAATAGCTATATAAAATAACTATTTACTATTATTTAAGTAATAAAAGCTTTTAAAAGTATTAAGTAGTATATATATTAATAAAAAAAAGTATATATTTAAAAATAATAATTTTTTATAATATAATAGAAAAAGTAAATTAAATAAATACTATATAAAAATATTATTATATGTTAAAAGTAATAGTAAATTTATATTAATAAAAAATAGTATAATATAAATAATAAAATAATATTTTTTATTTAAAACTTTACTATATTTTTTTATAAGCTACTTAATTTTAGGAAAAATAAAAAGTAAAAATAGTTTAAAGCTATAATTTTAAAAGCTTTGTAAATTTATATATAAATATTAAAGTTGCAAAATATAATATATTTTATATTAGTTAAATATTTTAAAATTAATATAAAATATATAGTAATATACTTTATAATTTGAGAAAAAATTAAATTTAAAGACTTTTTATATTAAAATAGTAATAATAAATAAGCAATATATTTATAATAATATGCTAAAAAAAAGTCTAAAGTTAAAAAAAAAGCTTAATAAACTAAAATAGTTAAATTAAGTTAAAATAGTAAAATATTAAACTTTAAAAGTAAAGTTGTATATATTGTAAAAAAAAAATCTTAATAAGTTAGTAGCTAAATAAGTTAGTATAAAATAGCTTAAAAGTAAATATTAATTATTTTTAAATTAATATTTAATTAATAAACTTTATACTTTATAATAATTTAAATTAATTATTTGAATTGCTATTTATTTATTAATATATAAAAGTTGTTTGTTTTTATTAATTTAATATTAAAAATATAACTTATATATATTTTATAAACTATAATATATCTATATTTATATAATTAATTTATTTTATTTATTAATTAATATAATATTTTGTTTATTAAAAAACAGCTTTTTAATTTTATTAATATTTATAATTTCTTTTACTTTTATTTTATAATATTTTATAAACTTTATTATTAAATATATATATAATTAAAATTTAACTTTAATAATATTATAAATATAAAAAAGCTAAAAATAGCTAATAAAGATAATAATATTGCTATAAATTTTTATTTTTATTAAATTAAAAGTGCTTTTTAGCTTAGAAATTTTATTATAATATATAAAAGTATTTTAAAGCTATTTTTTTTTATTAAGTAAAAATTAGTTAAAAAGTATATAAATTTTTTAAATATAATAAAATAAAACTATAATAAAGTTTAATTTTAAAACATTATTTTAAGCTATTTAAAAAGTTAAAAAAAATTTATTAGTTTATTTTAATATTTAATTATATTTAAATTTATAGTATTTTGCTTTTTACTTATCTTCTATTATATAAAAGTTTATTTTATATTTAATTTAGTTAAAAATACTTATATTTTATACTATTTATAAAATTTTATTAAAAAATAGTTTGTAAAAGTTATAATATATTTTTTATATATTAAAAAAAATATTAAAAATTTATAATATTAGTATTTAGCTTTATAAGATAGTACTTTATAAAAACTACTAGTAACTTATAAGTTAGAATATTTTTATACTATTAAAAAAATTCATTTTATTTAGTTTATAGATTTTAAAATAGTAGTATTTATTTTAAGTATTAATATCTTTAATTATTACTTTAATAAAAAAATTTAAATATATTTTATCCATATTTATTTAATTAAATTCTTTAATAGAAACTTTAATATTTTTAAGCTAACTTATAATTAAAAGCTAGATAAAACTAGATAGTTTACTAATTCAAAGGAATAATTTAATTTGTATTATTTTAAATTGCTTATTTAAAAGGTTTATATTGATTTATACATATATTTAACAAGATTCATATTTTCTAGAAAGGAAGTTAGCCTTTTGACTTGGGTTTTTGTAAAAATATATATAAAAGCCGGTAAATTGGCTCGTATGACCCAAAAGGGTTAAAATTTTATGGTAAAAACCATATGGGTTGGATTAATTCAATGGTATAATTCACAATTTTAATCCAGTCTTGTTTATAAATCAACTTGCTTTTACTAAAACAAAAAGAACAATATTTATCTATAAGTTACATTCCAAAAAAATAAGGTAAATTTCGATAACAGATATATTCCGAAGATTTTAAATCTTATTTTGTAATAACTTATAACTAATTTTTAATTCAAGGAAAAATAATTTTCATATATTTAAATAAACCTTTGTATATATTTTAAAATTTAAAATTGCACTGAAAATTAACTTCGATAAGGTAATATATATTTTTGAAATTGTACCATTTTAACTCAATATTTTATAGTAATGATTAATCCACATGGCACAAATACAAATAAACGTACTTGTAAAGGCTGTTCTAATGTAATTGAGGCAGGCCAAGTTGTACAATTTGGTCAGGGTATTTGGCATATAGCTTGGTATTTATTATTTCGGGTTTTCCTTTTATTTATATTATTAGTTTCAATTGTGCTAAATGTCATCGAACCATTGAACCTGATTCGAATCTTCTTTTACTTTCAGATGGCACACCTTTATGTTCCAATTGCTCACAAAAATGCAACGTATGCAATCAGTCGATATTAGATGAAGCTGTCATGACAGGTTTATTATTAGTCTAGCTTAATTTTAACATTTTTAGCTGACCAATGCTACCATGCGACTTGCTTTAAATGTACTAAATGTAATAAAAGGATAGAGGGTTCACTTTTTGCCAGAACAAGCAATGTAACAAATAATATATTACACTTTCTTATTTTATAGGGTATTTATTGTATGAATTGCTACGCTGAAAGAAAGGAAGCCCAGAAACGACGTGGACAATCATATAATTCGCAAACTTCTAATAACAAAGCAACCATGGGAGGAGGACCAGCTGAAAAATCACTCCCTTCAATTCCAGTAGAAGCCCTATTTGTAGGTTAATTTAAAAATAGCTATTAAATATTTGTAGGATATAGGAAATGAATCATCGAACCAAATTCTAAATTCCAATAGTGATTTATCGAATTATGGCATGCCTCCCTTAACCGCAGTGGGTCAATTTAATCATGCCAATCAGTCTTCTTCTGGACCCGAAATATCCACAGATTTTTCTAATGCTACCCCTAGTCTTACCCGTAGACCAACTAACTCTCCATATAATCATGGAGCTAGTCAATCAATTAGCAATGGTTCTAATGGAGTTGGCCACTCTTCATCTGGCTCCCAGGATTCTTTAAATATACCAACAACTACATTTCCTTTAAGTTATGTTGAGGGGCTTCGAACTGAAATTAGAAATTTGCAACGTCAATTAGCTGACTCGGAATTTGGGTATTCAAAATTAAAGGTAAACTCATTTAAATTATCAGACTAATTTTTTAGTTGCATAATGATCAAGTTACAGAAAGAATTAAAGTCTTCCAGGAAGAGTTTACCTCGGAAATTGGAAGACGCAAAGCAGCTGAAGCTAAACTTACAGAATTGGCAACTTCCTCTGAAAACAAACTTAGTGCGAGGATTTCTGAATTAGAAAGTGAAATCAATACGCTTTTAGATCGTCGATCTGGATTGGTGGTGGAAATTAGAGAGCTTGAAGCACATTTACAAGCTTTAGGTATAAAATCTGCCACTAGTAAAAATGATTTGAATGATAAACTGCCAACAAAGTAATTATAAAATAGTGTTTAACTTAACATGGTTTTTATAGCACATCGCCTGTGTCACAATCATTACCATCAGAAGGATTTAATTTAGATCAAAAAGTATTCCCCACGCATTACAATACATACGATGTAAATGGTGGATCTAAAGACATCACTATTAGTTTGGATGATTCTCTTTTGAACCAAAAAGTTACCCTTGAACGGAATGCTTCTGACCCTTCTGGAAGAGCTAGGCTCCCAAGTGTTCGACGCAGCTTAGATGCTCGCTCATTAGATAAAACACTTGCACTTACGCCCCCTACCGGAGTTAATCACCTTCCTGGAAAACGTGCTTCGATGGACGACATGACTATCCATGAAAACGAGCCTCCTACTTCACCTGAAGAAAGTCCGACTATGATAACCTCAACTTTAGATCGTGATCAAAAAAACAGTGGCACCAAAAAGTACTTTTGGAAAAACGCATTTAAAATGAACCCTGGAAAATCAAATCAGAGTTCAAATTCTATTTCAAGTGGCACCGATAATATCGATAAATGTAACTTTTCTTTTAAATCTTTATTTAAACTTCCTAGCTCTGATTTCTGGACCGACTCCGATAGTAGTCCAACCAAACGAAAAAAATTCTAGTCCTACTGATGGCTTGAATAAAGGTAACTTATTGATTCAAAATATATATTTATATGATAGTTGTATACCCTAATGCAGTATTTATTGAGTCTCCTACGTTTCAGCCTCCAGTTTCACCCGAGCTTAGTACAGGTCAAAATAATAAAGCTCACGCACTTGTACCTCACCCTTATTTGCGCCCGGTGCGTTGTGATGTGTGTGGGGATAAGATGTGGGGTCTTCAAACTAGGGAGTTAAGATGCTCAGGTAATTAATTATACGTTTCTTTCACTCATTGCTTAGCTTGTGGTTTCCATTGCCATACCAAATGCACCCCCGGTGCTTTAAATGGCCCGGGTGCCGATCACAAGGATGATTGTCCCGGATCTGGAAAGGAATACCCTAGATTCCTTGAAGCCGGACCAAATGGTGTCAATCAACGTCCTACTTCACCTAATTTATCTCCTTTGGACCAAGGTTTAGTAGGAAATATTGGACCTAACAACTCCGAGGGGAAATCACGTCGTCAAGCTAATAGAACATCATCGATCCTATCTTCAGGTACTTTTTATTTTAATACAAATAGTCTAATTAGTGTAGATCCCAACTGCTTGTTTGGAGTAGAATTAGTTCAGCAGTTAGCTATTGAAGGTAACGGACGTTGCATTCCACGTATTGTTGAGCTGTGTGTCCGCTCGGTTGAGGCTCAAGGTAAATTCATACGCTTAAAATTATATTAAAATACCTGCTCTACAGGGATGTCGATGGAAGGCATTTACCGTAAATCGGGACCACAAACTTTGATGAAGCAGTTAAAAGCTAAGCTAATTTCTGCAAATCAACAAATAAGTGATGAAGAACTTTTGGTGTCGGAAGAGTTCTCTGATGTTACCGCAGTGACTTCTGTTTTGAAGCAATATCTACGTGAGTTACCTATACCATTGTTTACATTTGATGCGTATGACGACTGGTTAACTTCAACAGCTTTAAACGATAAAGATGACGCAGAGATGCAAGACGAATGTATAATAGGCTTCACAGAGATCCTGACTAAAATTCCCGAAGGATACCGTCATACCTTGATATACTTCCTTGACCATCTTTATAGGTTCAAAATTTTTATAACTGTATGCTAACTATTTGTAGGATTTACGAAAAACGTGCTGTCAATTTGATGTCGAGTAAAAATATTGGAGTTGTATTTGGACCCACACTCATGCGAAGTCAAGATGAAAGCAGGGACCTTGGCGATATGTCCTGTAAAAATCGAACTGTCGATCGTTTAGTGCAGAACTGGCCCAAAATTCAATCTAAACTTACTGTCGAAAATTGATACCTTCATTTTGCTAGTTTGTTTATACGTGTATTGCTGTTAATTGTTTGCCTCGAAGTATTTAACTTACTATATACCAAACTTAAGTATGGTATAAAGACACTATCATTTATACTTTGTGTGCATGTTTCTAGTCAAAATGATAAAAGCCTAATATTTAATTCGCTATACTTGCTTTATTTTAACTTATACATGCCACTCTTACTTTATACTCTAATAAAGTTTCTGTTTTTAAATCTAAGTTTTACTTTTTATATAATTAATTATAGGTCAGTCTGGAAATAAAGATTTTCAGAAACTGAAATTTTTAATAGGTATAAAATAAACATCAACATAGCTTGGAATATCAAATATCTAAATTATAAATATATTGGTTACTTTATTATAGATAAAAATAAATTTTAAATACAAAAGTAGGTAACTTTAGCTATCTAATGTGGAATCTAAATAAGCTTTATACTAATGCTAAATTTTAGCTAAAATCTAGCATTTATAAATTAAAATAAATAATATATTCAATTTAATTTAAATATAATGAAAAATATTTTAATTAATTTATATTTTAGGTATAATACTGTTATTTATTTATTTAAAAAAATATTTTAAATGCTTATTTTATTTTTTATATCTTATTAAAATGCATTTGATCTTCAAATACTAAAATTTATTAAAACTATAAAGCCTAAAATAAGAATAAAAATAGTAATTTTCTATCTAAATAGTAAAAAATATTTATAAAAAAATTAAAAGTTAAAGCTTACTAAATTAAAATTTTAATAAACTAATTAAATAACTAAATATTTAAATTAAAATTATTATTTAGCTTAACTAGTTATAATAAAATATTTTTATAATAAATAGTATATTTTTTAGCTTATATTTAATAGTAATATACTTATTTAAAAACTAATTTATTCTATTATTTTATATAGTATATAAAATTATAATTTTACTATATTTGATAAATAAAGTTATTTAATTATTTTAATATTTTAAAAGATTAAATATTTTAATTAAAAGTATATTTTAGATATTAAATATTTAATTTTTATTTTAAAAATAAGTAAATATAATAAGTATATATACTAAATATATATGCAAATACTTTTAATTTATATATTTTATAAAATTATAACTAATTTAAATAAGTTATAAAATTGTAGTACTTTAAAGCTATACTTTAAAATATTACTCTAAATTTTAAAATAACTAAAATATTAGCTTAATTTTTTTAATTTTATTATAAGAGTTCTTTTTTTACTACTTTTAGATATTTAAAGCTATTTTATTTTTTGTTATATTTAGAATAAAAGTATATACTTTTATAATATATAATATAGCTGCAAAAATAAAAATAAATAAATAAATGTTTTTATAATATAGCTGTAAAGATAAAAATTATATATATTAACTTTAGCTAAAAATATTAACTATATAATAAATTTTAACTTATATTAATTTGATAGCTTTAAAAGCTATATTTTTAATATATATAAAATGTTTAATATATTAAAAGCAAAGTTTTTAATATATAAATACTTATACTTAATATATATATATAATAATTTTAATACTAATATTTTTTAGTATAACTATAAAGATATATAGATTTACTTAAATAGTTTTATTAAGTTTTTTTTTAAATTTGTTTAAAAAACTATTAAGCTATTTTAATATATTAAAACTTTAGTTTAGTTTTTTATATAGTAGAAAATTATCCTTAACTTAAACTTTAACTTAATTAAAAATATTAAAATTATAATTTATTTTATATATATAATAATAAAAATGTAATTAATTTATAAAATTATATTAAGTATACTTTTTTAAATAGTTAAAAAGTAAAATTCTAGTAAAGCTAAACTTAAAAAACTTATAAATAGCTATAAATTATAAAATTAAATATTAAAAAGCTGTTTTAATATAAATATACTTTTTAAAATTTAGTATAATATATATATAGTTATATTAAATTTTTTTACTTAAATTAATAAATTTATTAAAAATTTAGTTTTGCTTATTTTATTTATATAGTTTAAAATAAATAATATTAGTTTTAAGTTGGTAATAATTTATAAAATTATAAAAAGATAAGAAAATATTAATTTATAAATATATATTTATTAAATAATAATAATTAAATAGCTTAAATAATTACTTTTTATTTAATATAAAATATATTTTTAAGTATACTTAACTAAATTTTATTATAAAAGCTTTCATTTATAAAATATAATAAAAAAGTAAACTTTTAAAAAATAAAATTATAAGCTAATTTTACTAAAAAGTATTTATTTAAAAATAAGATATAAACTTATTATTATTACTAAAAGTTAAAAAAGCTTTTAAAATTTTTAAAAAAAAGGTTTACTAATAAATAAAAACTTATTAATAAAAAAATAAAAAACTTAAATAATTTTATTAAAAAAAATTAAAGTATATTTTTAATAAAAAATAAAATCAAAACTTTTTAAGAGTACTTTTTTAAAAAATTAAAATTTATATAAGTATTATTAAGTATTATTATTGCTTTAAAAAATAAAAAGGTATATTAAGTTAAAAATATATAATTTAATAATAAGTTATATAATAATTAATAAGTTTTAGCTATATAGTTAAGCTACAAGTAAGCATTTTAATTTTATTAAAAACTTTAATTAAAGATAAGTAATTTAAATTTATTATAATTTTAAATTAATAATTAGTATTTTAATTATTATAAAATTATACTAAATTTAAGTATTTTAGCTTAATATTACTTTAAAAGTTTAAAATAAATTAAAATAATTATATATAAAATATAAAATAAAAAAGTGTATT
>JAWQFY010000329.1:0-36223 GCA_037055185.1 Capillidium rhysosporum | reverse complement strand
TTTATAAAATTTTAATTTTAAATATTTTATTTAAAAATTTATTATATTAAGCTTTAATTTTTTATAATATATATTTACTAAGTTTTAAGAATTTCAAATATATATATCTTTATATTTAATCTAAAATATATCAAGCTATTAATATAAATATTATATTATAAATATATATATATATATATAATTAATAAGTCTTCTTTTTTATTAATTTTTATTTTTTTTTAAAACTAAAATTATTTATTTTTTAAAATATTCAGATAGCTTATAAAATAAGAATTTTAAATACATGTACTTTTATATATATTACTTTTTAATATATTAAGCTATTAAAGTTTCTTTAATAGCTAATATATAAAAACATATATAATTTAGCTAAAATTATTTTAAAATTGCAATTTTACACTGTAATTTAATTTATTTTTAAAAAATAAATAAATTAAAATTAGTATATATTCAAAATCCTTAAAATTTAAGAATTTCAAATATATATAAAACTTGTATATTTATAATTAAATAAATAAGTTATTAATATAAATCATATAATTATACTATAGTTATATTATTTAACTTATTAAAGTTTTGGCTACAAAATTTTAGAATAAGTTATAAATCAAAAGTTTAGCTTTTAACTTTATATAAAACTTTTAAAATTTAAATATTCCATATAAATTTATAGTTTAAAGTATTAATTTTGAAAATTTATATTATTTATATTTTTTGTTTAAAAATAAACTGAAAAATATTAGTTCTATTTATGCAAATGTAAAATTCCTTTTTGGTTAGTTTATTTTTTATTATATTATAATGAATTTAGGCTTAATTAATACTAAAATTTAATATAATACTTATATTATTATAATAAAGCTATAATAATAATTTTTTAAAATTCTGTTTTTTATTTTTATTTTATAATATGTGATAAAAAAAGGGTTTTACATTTATATAAATATAAAACTGCCACTATAATAAATAAAACTAATTTACTATAAATATTTACTTATTAATAGTAAAAATTTTAAATAAGATAAAAGCTAAAATAATATTTATAAATAAAATAAAGTAGCTTTTAAACTATTATTTTAAATTTTCTTTATTAAATAATAGTTTAAATTATAAAGATATATTTTAAATATAGTAAATATATATATAAATTATAAATTATAAGTATTTTTATATAAAATTAAATATTTGTAAAATTATATTTTATAAAAATTAATAATAAAAATATATAAAATTAAGTAGTATATATATATATTTATAAATATTAGTTAGTATTTACTAATTAATTTTTTTTAATAAATTTTAATAAAAAATACTATTATTTATAAAACTTTTATTTTTTAACTAGTATATTAAATTATATATTATAATTAAATACTATTAAAATTTTTAAAAATATTATTAAACATTTATTTAAATTAATAACTATTATTTTACTAAGTTTAAAATTTATAACAATATTATAATATACTAGCTTAAATAAATATTAGTTTATAATTTTTATATTTATAATAATTATAACTACTTTAAAAAATTTAAAGTTAATATATTTAATAAGTTAAAATTAGTATAAATAAATAATTTAAATACTACTAATAATAATATTAAAATGATAAATAATATATTTTTTGTTAAAAAAAAACTTAAATTAGCTTTATTATTTTAATATCTAATAAAATACTATTTTATAAAGCTACTTATACTACTATATACTTAAAAAAATATAAAATAAAATTAAGTAACTATTTTACTTACCTAATATTTATTTTATTAAAATATTTAAGTATTAATTTAGTAAAAGTTAGATAAATATACTAAATTATTATATACTTTAAAGTTTTATAGTAAATTTTTTTAATTTTAATCTATAAATTTATTATAAAATAACTGTTAAGATATACTAGTAACTTATATAATAAATTTAATAGTTTTAAAACTATTTACTAAAAATTTTAATATATTAATAAACTATATTATTATTACTATTTTTGGTTTTTAAATTATAATTTTATTTAATATATATAATAAGTTTATTAATTTATACTAATTATATTAAATTTTTTTTAAATAATTAATTTTAATTAGTATAGTTTTAAACTAAATATAAAAATAAATACTAACTTATTATTAAAAAAAAATAATTAAGCTTTTTATACTTATTTTATTTTTGTTACTTATTTAAATATTTTTAAATTTAAATAAAAAATAAAAAATTTACTTAAAGTACTTACTAATTAAATAAAATTAATATTTTAATAAGCTTATAAATATCTAATACTATATTTAAAATTTTAATATAATTAGTACTAATTTATAATTTATATTAATAATAAAAAGTAAATAAATTTACAAATAAAATTAGTTTTTATTAAAGGTTATTAAAAAATTTCAGTTAGTAAGTACTTACTAATTTTTATAAGTATAGTAGATATATATTAATTTTTAATAAACAAATTAAATTTATAATATTTTAAATAAAAATATACTATATTAACTCTATTATTAATTAATTTTATTAACTTAATAAATATAAGATTTTAGTTTATAAAATTTTCACTTTTGTAATAACTTAAATAATATTACTACTAGAAAAATTAATATTACTATTTAGTATATTTAAATGCTTTTTATTATTAAATTAATTTAAAAAGTTATTAATATAAATATATATAGCAAATAATATTTATGCTTATTATTTTTTGATCAAAGCACTTTTCTTAAAGTTTTAAAGACCAAATACTATAACTTTTATAATTTTAATCAAATTATACCAAATTTAACATTTTAAACAAAAAATTAAAATATTTAGGCTTATTAATTTTAGTTTAAAGCATTTTTATAAAAATTTTAATTTTAACATGATAAAGTTTATAGTTTAAATATAAGTTAATTAAGTTTAAATTGCTTATCTGCTTTTAATTATAATCCTTTTATTATACTTTTTGGTTAAGTTTATTAATAAAAGTAATAAAACCAAATATTTTTTACCATATATCTTAAAACTTTCAATACTACATTTAATACTATTCTATATATATATGCTAATGTTTATTGGATCTTATTAAAATAAACTTAAGAGTTGGAACTTTTTATTATATAAGAATTAGAATAAATTGCTCTAAAAAGGGATTTATATAATATTAATTTAAACTAAGTAAAATTAGCCTATCTCTCCCTAAAACATGTAAATGTCTTCATATTAATTAGAATACACATTTCATATATGTTTATTTATTTAAAACTAAGATAGGATTTTACATAATTAATTTTGAATTATTTTACTCTATATCTTTATATTACCCAGATAACTATAATTTATACATAACAGCTTCTTGAAAACCTTTAGATTTAATGTTATTAAACGAAATAAATGGAATGTAATAACAAAATACATTTTATAAATACTATCTTCGATTAATTATTTGAAGCATTGGTTAAACCTGACTAGTATGCTAAAATTAATAAATTAACCTTTTCTAACATTGATCTCGCCTTCCATACTTTCAAAAACAGCATGACTAATCTTATCAAGTTCATCTTGTTGTTGCTCAACGCTTTCAACTTCAGGAATATAATGCATGAGCATATTCTGAATACCGTGCTTCAAAGTTACCGTAGAAGAATCACACGTTCTACAAGCACCTCTAAGCTTCAATTTCACGATACCGTTCTCAAAACCTAAATACTCAATATCCCCACCATCTTCCTGTATCGAAGGTCTAATCCTAGTTTCTAAAAGTTCCTTAATCATCTGTACAGTTTCGCTATCTTCCGGTAAAATTTTGGTATCCGATGCAAGTTCTGATTTCTCACCTATTATTTCCTTACCTGATGCGAAGAAATCCATCAGAGTTGCGAATATCTCCGGTTTCAGTTGAGGCCAACTAATACTATCATCCTTATTTACACTGATATAATCTTTTCCAAACATTATGGATTGCACACCGTCAATTTGAAATAGTTTCTTTCCTAAAGGTGAAACCATAGCTTCTCTAGCATTTAAATACTCTACAAATCCTTTGTCTCCCATTACTTCCTTTCCAGGTAAAAATTTTATCGCATTATCATTAGGCGTTGTTTCAGTTTGGATGAACATCGTTCTGACTATTAATTTATGAAAATAAAAGCGAGTAAGTAAATGAAATTTTTATCTTAATTTAAATTCTAGTAAAATTTACTTGGCTGAAAAAACGAAGGATTAACTCTATTCTTGGCTTTAACTAAACCATTATTACTCTTGTTCAAATTCCAATAGTTGCATTTGGGTACGGTGATAAATTTCTGTTTGGATATCAAACTAAATGCTCTAGTTTTTGTAAGTATACACTTCATCTTGACTTTTGTTGTAAGTTAATTCAGTAGAATAAATTTAAACTTTATGTTATATTGTAGAGTATTTTTAACTTTAGCAGAATCATTTTGCAGTCACATTTTATAAGCGTTTAAAATACTTAATTTTCTTAGTGTTAAACTTTAAGCCTGTTTAATTTGCTATTATTTCTGCTTGTTTACAATGAAACAAAAAGTTATATGTATTTAGTTTGAGTGTTTTACCAAAATTACACTTTCAAGTCTTTCATAAAGCTCTGTTTGAAGTTAATACACTTTGTCATATAAAATTTTAGCAAATTATTTTACTTACAAAATTTAACCAAAATTACCTAGCAGTTAAAGCCTATTATATCCTAAAGATCCATAAACTTTATAATGGATATAATATAAACATACATTGAATATATATAAGAAATAGCTCAAATTAAATTCATTATTGTATAATGTATTAGATAAAAATATAGTTTTGTCTATTTATAACATTGAAACATTTAGGTCACTTATTTTAAAAGATGTACTACCTTTAAAAGCTAGTAGTAGTAGGAACTCTATATTTAGAAAGCTATTATGCTTATTAGAATATATAAATAGAAAACAGTATTAAGTAGAATTCTGTAAAGAAAAACCTAAATTTTATTAAGTTTACTGCTTTAAATACTTTTTATATTTCCTCTTAAATTAGATTTAATTTTAAAGCTATTAAAATAAAAAATAATAAAAAATAAAAAATGATAAAGTTTTATCTTTTAATTACTGAAATAACTTTTATAACTAGCTAAGCTTTATATAAAAATTAAGTAAAAATTTCTTATAAAAAATAAAGTTCATTTTTAATAATATTAGTAAAAATTTAAAAGTTAAAAAAGTTATATAAATATTAGCAATAAAAAAAGAGAAAAAAAGCCAAAATTTTCTTTTTAAAAAATTCTAGCATAATAAAAAAAAGATTTTTTATATAATTTTTTAATTTTAAAATAAGTAAGCTTTATATTTACTTTTATTTTTTAAAATTTTGTAGTATATATTCTATTTAATTAATTTTTTTTACTAATAAGTATTTTTAAAATATTAGTAATAGTAGCTAAAATATTAAAAAAAGCAGCTAGTATAAATAAAATAATAAGGTATAAAAAATAAAATTTTATTTTTTAGCTTTAGAATTTATTTAAAAAAAAAATAAAAAATAAGTTAATAATTAATATATATAAAATTAAACAAAATAATAAAATAGTTTAAAAAATTATATATAAATATAAACTATTTTTAAAATTAGTTATTCTATTTAATTTAAAAAAAAAAAACTATTAAAAAGTTAAAAATTAGATAAAATATTTTATTTAAATAATAAAAGTAATATAATATAGTTAATACTAAGCTAAATTTAAAAAATAAAATTAATATAAGTGCAAAAATAACTTAATACATTTATTAAATAATATAAAAGATTTTGCTAAAAAATAAAAAGCTATAAATAATAAGTTAAAAATAAAAATAGTTAAAGTTAAAAAATAAAAATTTTACTATTTAAGTAAGCCATAGTTAAATAAAAAGTTAATAATAAATAAAACTTTAAAAAGCTTTTTAATAAGTATAATATATTAAATTTAAATACTAAAAAGAATAAATAATATATATATATATATATTAAATAGTTTAAATAGCTTAAAATAGTAAAATAAAGTATAAATAAAAATATATTAAAACTATATAAGTAGTAAACTAAAATATAAATAATATTTTTTCTTATATAATTACTAATATCTACTACTTTTATTTAAACTAAAAGCATTATAATATTATTAATATTATATTTATTTAGTAAGTTTTTTATTTATTTTAATAGTTAATTTTATATAAATTATTAAAATTATACTTTAAATAAAAATAGTAAGTTATTTTATAAAGTATTTAAGTATAGTTGTTTTTAATATATTATATTATAATCTTTAAGTACTTTTTTATTTTAGGTTATATTTATTTATATTAAAATTTTAAAAAACTAAAAAATAAAATTAAGCTGATATAAATTTAATAAAATATTAAATAAATTTATTATAAATATTAAATATATAATTAATAAATTTTAATATTTATATTATTATTAAAAATATAAAATATAAGCTAAAATAACTTTTTTTAAAATTTACTAAGTTTATAATACTATTATATAGCTTAATTAATATAATATAAGTTTAAGAAAATAATTAAAGAGTTATAATAGTTAAAAAAAAGTTTTTTAAAAGTTAATATAAAAAATATAAAAAATTATATTAAAGTATAAAAAGCATTAAATTAGATAAATTTTATTTACTATATTTTATTAGATTTTTACATATAGTAAAAAATATAAAAGTAAAAAGTATTTAATAAATTTAAAAAATAAAGATTTTTATTTATAACAACTAAGTATTATATATATATTTTTTTTAAATATCTATATATATTTTATAAATATAATTTATTTAAATAAAATACTTAATTAAATTTATTAATTTTAATATTTTTATTTTTCTATTAATAGTTTTTTATTTTTTATTTTTTATTTAACTTAGCTTTTATAAATTAGTAATAAGTATTAATAAATTTTAATAATTTAATAGAAAATTCAAAATTAAAACTTAAATAATTAAAAGTTTAAACTTTAGTAAAAACGTATTTTATTTTTATTTAATTTTTAATATTAAGGATATTAATATAAGTATAATATATTAATAATAATTAATAACTTATATATATATTTTATTATATATTTATAATAAATATAAGTAAATTATAAAGAGTAAAAAACTAAAATATTATAAAAAAATAATTATTAGTTATATATATAATTTTTAAAATTGTTAATTTTAGTAAAATAAAATTTATATAATATAATTAAAACTAATAATTAATTTACTTTTAAATAAGCTAAATATTTAATATATATTAGTAATAACTAAAAAAAAATTTAAAAAATAGCTAAAAATTAATATATATTAACTAAAGTTTTTACTTAATATTTTTTAAATATTTAAAACTAACTTAAGTGCTATATTTAACTAAATAGCTATTTTAATCTTTTAGTAAATAGCTAAATATCTTATTTATATTTTATTAACTTATTTATAAATTAATTATTATAAGTAAATTTGTTTTTCCTTAACTATTAATATTAACTATTTGCTTTTTTCTTATATATATATATATTTGCTATTTTTTTTATACTATTTTAATATTTTTATATATACTAGTTTTTATTATAGCTTTTTTAAAAAATAATTAGATTTTAATTATATTAATATTTATTAAAAATATTATTAATTTTTATTTTTATATTTTTTAATAATTTTTATAAAAATATTAAAAATAATTAAAATTAAAAACTAAAAAGAAAATATTCTTTATTATAAAGTATTTTCACTATTTTAAATACCTTTTTTTATTTTATTATATTACTTTACTTTTAAATATAATATAGTTTTTTATTTAAAGCTATTTTTAAACTAATTTTACTACTAGTTTTTATTTAACTTTATAAAAAGTAGCTTTAAATAATAGCATTTTCTTTAGATAAGTTACTTTTTATTTTTATTAAGATTTTATTTTAGATATACTAAATTAAAGCATTATTTAAAAATTATTTTTCTCTAATTAAAATTTATATATTATATTTATTTTATATATATATAAAGCTTTATAAGATATACCTAACTATTAAATTTTTATAACTTTTAAAAATATATTTTTTAATTTTTATTAATTATTTTACTACTTTTAAAGTTTTTTATTAATTATTTTACTAACTTTTAAAGTTTTTTAATAATAGTAAATTTTATTTTTTATAATATATAGTTTTAAAAATACTATATTTTTTTACTATTAGATTAAATTTATTAATTATTAATTAAATAGTATAAAACTATCTAATTTACTTATAAAGCTTTTTAAGCTTACTTTTAACTACTTTTAATACTTAATTTTCTTATTAGTAGGTTTATACTAATTTTAAAGCTAATATAAGTATATATTGAATTTTAATCTTTAGTTAAATTTTTAAAATTTAGAAAAAGCTATATTTTTAGTTAAATATAGTTAAATAGATTTTTTTAGCTAAAATCTTTAAGTAAATAAAATTTAAATACTATAATTTTTTTTAAATAATATTAAATTTAAAATACTTTTAAATAAATTATAACTAATTAAAAAATATATCAAAAGCTTAATATTTTAAATTATAAAAGTAAAAAAATTAAATATTATTTTATATGTTATAAAATATAATTAAAATAGTAATAATAATAAATTTTAAAATAATATATATAAATTAAACTAAAATATTATTAGTTTTTTCTTAATTATTTATTTATAAATATATTATTAGTTATAATAAAAATATTTAATAAAATATAATTTATTAATAATATAATATACTGAAAATTTATATTATTAATAGTAATTTTTTATTTAATAAAAGTATATATATAAATATTAAATATAATAAATCAAATATTTTATTTAAAAGCTATTTTATTTTAAAATTAATATTAATAAAATTATATAATCTAGCTATAGTATATTTTTATTATATAAAACTATATAAATCTTTTTTTAAATAAGATATATTAACAATAATATTTAAATTTTGAAAAAATAATTAAATTATTTACAATTAATTTAAAAAACTAATTTATTTATATATAATATTATATAAATTTTATAACTAACTTATATAGTTTAGTTTAGTATAGTAAGCTAAAATATAATATTTAATTAAAGTAATTTAAATTTAAAAAATAATTTACATATTAATTAATCTAATATTATTTTTAGTATTATTACTTTATTTCCTATTAAAAAATAAAGTTATAAGCTTAAGTTTTATATTTAATTAATAATATTTTCAAATAAGTTTTAAATATTTTAACATTTACTATAATTTTTTTAAATTAATTTTTTATAAATTTTTATTTTGTTTTATCAAGTAATATAATTTATAATAAAAGTATTAAACTTTAATTATAAATTTAACTTTTTATTTAAATATATATTTTATTAATTTTAGGTTTAATATTAATTTTTATTAATGCTTTAAGTTAAATTTTAAAAAAATAAGTAGTTATTAATAAAATATTAACTATATAGTTAATATAAACCTACTAAAAGAATTATTAGGAGTTAGGTTTTGATTAAAATGAAAATTTAAAGAAGAACAAAGAAGAAATAAATTAAAAATTAGATTTTAATTGATATAAAAGTTTAGAAAAGAATAAAAAAGTAATAAGTTAGTATATAAGGGAAAATAATATATACTAAAATAATATTTTATTTATTTTATTTTATTTTACTTTATTTTTATCTTATTATATTTTATTAATTTACTATTAGCTTTATTTTATATTGCTTATTTCTTATATTTACTTGAATTTTATACTTTTAGTTCAATTTAAAGTTAGCTAAAATTATAGTAATGAAAATACTAATCTAAAATTAACTGTATTAAATGTATAAATAAGTAAATTATCCTAAAAGAAATAGTAATATTTATATAGTAATAGCTTTATAAAAAATGGTTACTAATAAAAGTTTAATAGCTTAATAAAAGCTTTATATTTCAAAATACATTGATAAAAATTTTTAGGTTAAAATAACAGATAGAAAAAGTATAGTAGTTAGTTAAATAAAGTGTAGTAATTATAATTATAAGAAGATTTATAAGTAGTGTAAAGTAAATATAAGGTACTTAAAGACTCCAGCAAATGTATAGAGATATAATAAAAGCTAGAAATATTTATAATTAGGATATACTATAATAAAAATTACCAGAAAAAAGTGACAGTATCATATTAAAAAGAAAGCTATTAAAAAGTTAGCAATAGAAGAAGAAAGTTATAAAAGATCTAATAAGATATAAGATAAAATGTCTAGCTATTTACCAGAAAGCTAGAATAATTATCTAGTTAAACTTAATTTTCAAACCAACTTTAGATACTATAAAAAAGTAGGAAAATAGCCTTAGTTAGTATAAAATATAATATAATTTTTTTATTTTTAAAGTTTAAGTTAAAATACTATTAAACTAACTTTTTTAGTAATTTTATATAGTTTTATTCTTTTAAAATAAAGTTTTTAATATTTTTAATATTAGTAAATAAGTTAACTTTAAGTATACTTTTATATTTTTAAAATTTTAAATAAATTAATTAATTTTTAAAATTATTTTTAAATAGAAGTTTTTTAGTAGTATTAATACTATTTAAATTAAAATAGAAATATAAGCTATAATTAATAAAAAATATTTATTTTTTAAATTAATATAATATATATTATTATATAAATTAGACTAATAATAATAAATTAAGCTAGTTAAACTAAATATTAATATTAGCTTTTAAGTAATATTTAAAATTATTTTTACATTATAAGTAATAACTAATATTAAATTTTTTTTAATTTTTTAATTTTTTTAATATGTTTTTTTAATTTTAAAAAGTAAATTATATACTTTAGTTAGTAATTATATTTTTTAGCAAGTTATAAAAACTAAATATATATTTGTATTATTTTTAAGTAGTTTTTCTAGCTATTAAAGCTAAAGTATAAGCTATAAAATATATTATTTTAGTAAAATTATTAATAATTACCATTTTATTGCTATTTTTATTAACTTAAAAAAAAGTAAATTAAAAGATTTAATATTATATATTTTTAGTATTTAGTTAAAGTTAGTAATAGTTATAAAAGTTTAACTAGTTAATTTTAGTAAATTTTATTATTTTAGCATTTTAAATAAATTTATATATTTTTATATATATTATTTATTAAGTTTTTTTAAATAAAGCTATAAATTGCTGATTTTTTAGCTTTATAATGCTTTATTATTAGTGTATTATAAAAATTTTTTAGATTTTTTATTAGCAATTAAAATAGTTTATATAGATGATTTTTTTAATAATTGTAAACTATTTACTATAATAAAGCTTTTATCTTTTTTAAGTTATTTTTTTAAATTTTATTATTTAACTTTTTATAAGTTTTTTATTTTTATATATTTTTTCAATTTTATTCAATAAATTATTTATATTTTAAAAAATATTTATAAAGTTTAAAATATAAAGTAATTAAATAGCTATAATAATAAATAGGTAGCTATATTAAAATAATTGCTTATTATAAAGCTAAAAAGTTTTAAATTATATTATAACTATAAAAAAAACTAAATTAAATAAATATAACTATAAATAATTATTTTATATTAAATATCTGTTATATATATTATATAAATAAGCTTTTTTATTTAATATTTATTTTTAAAATTTTAGTTTAATTTAGAATATATAATTTTATTAAATAGTAGCACTATTTTATTTTAAAGTATTGATTTTTTATTTATATTTTAAAAAAATAAATTATTTTATTAAATATACAGATTTAAAACTTTATTTATTATAATTTATTTTATATTTCAAGTTTACTTATTATATTTAATAGTATAATAATATCTTTATAGTTTACTTTTTATTAAAAGAATTTTATTTTATTTTTTATTAGTAACAATTACTAGTTTATCTACCTACTCTTACCAGTTAAATTATTTATATATTAGAAATGCTTATAAATTTTGTTATCATAGCCTTTTTTACAATATAATAAAGATATACTCAAGCTTTTAAATAAAATCCATTACAAACTAAACTAACCTCAACTTATTATAAAAATGTATATAATTTAGCTTCAAACTACAACATTACATATAATATGTAGGCAATATATAACTATATATATATGTATTATATTGCTAGAAAAATTAGCAACATCTTTAAAAAATAACAATCCTTTAACTATATTAAGTATAGATATTGTATCATTTATTTAAAAAAATTAAACAACTAAAAATATACATTAGCACTAGTTTAATTCAATGTTATGCTTTTTTCTAAGATTAAATTCTTAAAATAATTTACTTAACAATTTAATAGCTGCAAATTTGAGTTAAAAATGTAGTTATAGTAACATCTTACTAGTCATAAATTAAATTTATTTAGTAATAAGTAACTTTTGTTAGTTTAAAAAAGGTTGGATAGAATTAATAAAAAAGAAGTATCCGTTTTAATCTAAAATTTTAAACTCTATATTAAGTTGATATTAAAAAACTCTATTTCTGTAACCAAGTATAATCCTAAAAAATAAAGAAAAAAAACGTATGATTTATTTCAAAAAAGAACTAAATAACAAGGCCAAAGTACTGTCGGAGAGCATCAGAGAGAACAAAGGGAAGCTGGTTGATATCGTTAAGTATAAGATAATATTTGAAGGGGAAGGTAGCCAAGTACTTCTTCATCTCTAACTTAGGTACCCCACCCTCCATCACGTAGTTAATACTCTTCAATCCCAAAATTGATTCGTTAGTATCAATGATTACAAACAAGGTAAGGATTCTTAGTTCCTCCAACTTCCTAATCCGATTTTGAAGTTGTGCATGATCTTCAGTGATACCGTCGGATAGTATGATTTGCAGCTGCCACAGGTCTTTGACAGTAGCGTTGAACCTAGCTTCTTGGAACATATGTGCCGAAGAATCTAACATGGCGATCAAATTAGTCTTCTGCTGTTGGAAGGTTAAATTTTGAAGGAGGTGGGCTCCGTTCATGGTAGTAAAGGGGGAGTTGAAGGGATGCAATAAATCTATCTGCTCACCAAACTTACAAACTGCAATAGTTCCGACTTCAAGTTGAGTCATAGCTTTAAGTACAGTAGCTAATGCTGTAAAGGTCAACTTTTGGGAGTTAGATTCAGCCATAGATTTGGAGTCATCGATAGCTAATAGAATTTGATAACTTCTCTTGTTGGGTAGAGTTCTACGCAACCAGATCTTATCCTTCTTGAAACCTGAGGCTATGTAAGGTATAATCTTTTTCATGTTGAGACGCTTACCGGTATTGTAGTCACCTTTGAGCTTGTTAGCCAGGGTAGGTTCCAATATCAATCTTAATTGCTCGCATAAACTTAGTGCTAGGTCGTGGGTGGAAGCTTCAAATTGAGACCATTGGTCTAAACGCTGAGTAGTGGAGGTAGGATCCTGGTAACTAAGTTCGATAGATTGATTTGCACTTGTAACGTCAGGTTGGAATTCGAAGTTAGTAATTTCACTAGCATGTAAATCCAAGTTGGGAATTAGTTGGGTAGCGTTGTGAGTAGGCTGTGCATCCATATTCATATCCAAATCTAGTTGTGGTTCGTTGACGTTAGCCATCTCAATAGGTTTTGTACGGTTATCTTGCTCCTCCTTGTCATGCTCCATCTGTTCTTCATTAGGTAACGGTATAGAATCATTGAGTTGCTGGTCATTAGCTGGTGCTAGCGTTTGATGTTCAGTAGCGGTTACATCATCCTCTAGCACGTACTCGAAATCTTGTTCCGCTTGGTCGTCAATAGGGTTGGGCTGAGCTTCCTCATCAGCACCTTGTTCGATTTGGTCTACATCCGGTTCGGTAGCTTGAACATCCTCCTTACGCTTCCACTTACTTAAAGCTTCCGCTAAAGAACGTCTAGCATCTGATTCCACCTCGTTAGGTTCTTCAACTTCTTGTTCCTTAGCATCCTTGTCATTGGGATCCTCCTTCCCACTTTTGCCTTTAGAGTTTGGCTCGGTCTGTTGTTCCGGTTTTTCTAAATCCATTTCATCTTCCTGGTTTGCTTCATCCTGAGGATTACCTTCGTCCTGGTAGGTCAAAGTACCCTGCTTCCCCGATGTCCCTAAAGTACTCGAATCTTCCGGTTGGTTTTGATCGTTGGTCATCTCAGTTTCAACCTCATTTTCCAACTTCTCCTGGATCGGTTCGTTAGGTTTGGGTAATTGTTTATCTTCCGATTCGACCTGAATCTTGTTCTCCTCCGGTTTATCTTCGTCATCGAGATCCTGTGGATTTTCTGTGTTTTCTATGTCCTCCTCCTGTTCTTCAGCAGTTTCACCTTTAGGTCGCTCTGTTTCGGTAGGCTGTTGGGATTCCTCTAACTCTGGCTGTGGATCGGTAGCATCAATTTCCTTATCAGAAATATCTTCCATATCCTCCATATCCTCCATACCTTCCAAATCTTCGTCATCGGTGATGCTATCCTCCTCTTCTTTCTCGGACATATCTAGATCCAAATCCTCAGGTAACTCTAAATTTTCACCATCCGGTATTTGGTCAGTTTGATTCTGGTTGGCATCTAATTTGTCCTCGAACTCTTCTAAATCCTCTTCACCTTCACCTTGGTCATTTTGATCCTTATTGTTATCCGGTTCTTGATTTAAATCGGTTTGGTCGTCCTTGGTGGAAGGTTGTTCTTCGTCATCCTTAGCTACAACGTCATCTTCACCCACAGCTTTGGAGTTCTTATCTTCCTTGGGTGGGTTCTTGCTGTCCTGAGGCTCTTCTTCGTCACCCCAGATCTTGTCATCGATACCTTCTTCGTCGACCGAACCGAGTTGATCCTCCATCTCGTTTGAGTCGTCCTCTTCATCATCTTCACTTTCTTCATCCTCGCTCTTTTCTTCTTTTTCGTCCACATCTTCCATTTCACCTTCGAAATCCTCTTCCATCTCCATAGCTTTGTCCTTATCCTGGTGACGTTGTTCGTGGTTGGATTTAGCTTCGTTCTGAGTACCGGTGACCTGATCTTCGTTCTCGATCTCCTCAGTTACGTCGTTAGCACCCTCACCCTCACCTACACCGGTACCCTGTTGATCTGGTCCAGCTTCATCACCTTCTTCACCGTCTTCAGAATCAGGTAAACACAACCCTTGGGTCAGCAAGGTGATGGTTAGGTTGATCATGAAGTATAGCAGCTTGCAGGTACCATGATGATAAGCTAAGAAGTCGAACATCAAGTTACGTCCTATAAGCATGTGTTGGTGTAAGAAACCAGCTAATGGATCCAAAATTTTGGTTAACCCGATCTGTAATTCATCGGTGGTAGGTCGTTGAGCTACCGACAGCAGCAGAGTAGAGATTTCTTCTAGATGATCCTGGATCTTAATCAACTCCAACCAGTTCAAACTATCTATGAAATGGGTATTGGAGCTGGGTAGGAAGTTGGCAGCAAGGTCGTACGAATCCAAATCAGGTACATCCAAAAGTAGACTCTGCTTCCTCTTGACCAGTTTCTGAGCCGATATTTGTATAGTTTTGATCACACTCTGCACCTTCGTTTCTAGTTGTTGGCAAAGTTCTAATTCGTTTTCTTCAGGATGAATTTCTTCACAGTTAGTTTTGATAATGTGGTCAAGGTGATGTAACAGAGGTATAAGCTGGTTATCTTTTTCGGGGGACTGGCTGATCAACTCGTTAACCTTTAAATAAGCTTCATAAACTTTGTCAGCGGTGTTCTGGATACATTTGACCACCGACTGGCTATAGATCGGGTTAATAAAGGTCGAAGCTGATGGCAGTACTACGTTTCGGTTGATTTCACCGTCAATGTCTTTCTTGATTATTTCCAATTCGTTCAAGACTTGGTTGAGAGCAGTCTTATAGCTGGAACTATCCTCCAGTACAACTTTATCACCGATACTTACCAATTTTAAAGTCTTACGTAGGTAGTCGATGCACTGATTGACGTCGAAACTATCCCGGTGCAATTTCTGCAAAGGGTAAGTGTTTAGCAAAATACCACCATTCTCTTTGATTTGAACCAATGCAGCTGTAATGGCTACCAAAGGCTTGTAACTAGTTTGGAAGCTATGTAACGCGGTACGTTGCTCAAACACGAACTGTAGTAGACTGTCTACGTAGCCCATCCCTTTTTCAGTCTCAGTTAAAGATATGGCAGGGTTGGGTGTTTTGGCGCAATTCCTTAGATGGGCTAGACGTGCCATGGAACGCTGGGTGTAGAACTGTGCCTTCTCAAGTTGAATGGAGTCGCCATACATGTTACCGAACTTAGAATCTAAGGCAAGTTGGCCCTGATGCCACACATTATCCAAAGGTAGTAGATTAGCTTGGTGGAATATGAAACCAGCTGGACGTTCCTTACGTACCGAGGAGCGGTACCTCAGCCCCATAAACTTGAGTTGTTTGAACAAATTAGATAAAGACTTTTTCTTGATCATCTTACGTAGCTTGATGTAGTTCTTCCGTTCTTCCTTGTCTTCGGGAATCACATCCTTCTTAAGCTCGTCGAGTTGGCTAAGAACCTCCTGGTTGAACTTTTGTAAGTTGGCTGGAGTCAAGTAGGTCTGTCGGTTCAAATTGAAAATCTCCAATCGGTACAGTGATTTAAATTTGTTCAACGTAGCATCCAGTTCAACGTCGTAGCTGCAGGTAAGCTGGGTCAAGTTATGGTTAGACTGGACCGAGTTGAAATCTACCGTTTGTTTATCTGACTTGGTCTTTTTGTTGAATTTGAAAGGTTTGTCTACCACGTTATTTACAACTTCGTTAAGTAAAGTGGAAATCGGTTGCAACAGGTACAGCTTGAATTTACGTGTCAATTTGGTAAGGTGACGGTGCGTTTTTTGAGCGGACTGTTTTAAAGCTTCCACATTGACATCTTTCCACGAAGCAACCTTGACCTTACCTTTGAGGTCCTTCTCTATAGGCTTTCTGAAGATGGTGATGTGGTCTTGTACTGGCGCCAAGAACTGCTGGTAAAAGTCGTACACGTTGCCTACCAACTGTACTAGCTTACTTTCAATAATTGTAGGTTTACATTGTTTGAACTTGGATCTAAGATGAAGGTGGAAAGTATGTACCAACTCCATTCGCGTTAGAAATTCACCTACGTTAGATGATCTTAAAAACTGGTCCAACAGGTTCAGGGTGATGTCAAGGATCTCATCACTAGCCTTGTCGATAGCGATTATTGAGTTGTATAATTGCAACCACCAGGTGAACGCTGAGTTCTTAGCATCGTTGTATACCGAGTCTAATAAAGTGGGCCAAGACCCTAACTCAATCTGACGCCAACGAATGATCAGCTCAGTAATCTGGCTTAAATTGGTATTTAAGCTAACCTCCTTACTAGCGTACAGCTCCCACTCCTGAGCTTTACGTAGCAACATTTCTAAACCGGTCAACATCTTCATGACTGGTGAAGCGATGGACACCTTCTTTATGGTGCTTACGATATGACGAAGTTCTAACAGTACTGCATGTTCAGGCCACATTTGTAACAGTTCTTCGAGGCGGTCGCTCAATTTATTTAATACAGGTACTGCCAATTTGGTCTCTCCTAAATTGGTGGAGTGGTAGAAGTTATAAGGTACTGGACCGGTAATTTCGTTGGTGATTGCAGTGGAGTTGTAGGCGTCGTTGAGGTACTGCAAACTTAAGTAACTTGTAAGCTGGTTCGCTTGCTCCAGTCGTACATCTAAATCGTTGCTGTTCGGTTTGTCTAACCTTTTCACAAGATCGTAACTGAGCTGGAAGGTGGTAAACAGTAGCTTCTCTTGCATCTCCAAGGAGATCTGAGCCGACTTCACTCTAGAGTTGAAGTGCATGTTACATATAAGTTGGTGGGTAAGTACGATTTCCCGAATCCATTCGGGATCGACTTCAATGATGTTACTTGATTTAATCTTGATCTCATGGTCTCCATGCTCAGGATCGAAGTCTTCGTTATACTGTGGGAAAAGGCGTCTCGATTCCTCCTCCAACAACTTAGAATCCTCAATATCTAAATTCTCAAAATCTTGAGTTTTACGCTTGTACAAAGATTGGTTCTCGATCTGTTGCTTACGTTTATGGTCTTCAATTGTATTCCATAGTTGACCAACTTCGGCATAGATGTCTTCGAAGTGCTGATAACTATATTCATTCACGTAACCGGTGGTATCCAAATCGATCAGGAACTTCTTAGCTACCACTTCCAATAATCTACCGTACACTTTCAGATCGTTGACCTTGGATTTCCTGGTGAGCAGTGCTTTGACTTTAAGTAAAGAGTGGTTATCGGTAATGGTGTTCATAAATCCGTTGTACTCACTGTCGAAGTGGGAGGTATAAGCCAATAACGACTGGACTAAGTTACCAACTGGCTTGTCATACTTGGTGGTAGCCACATTGGAACTGAACGCGCAAAGACGTACACCGAATCGAACTTGCTGTAGAGCCAGTTGAATGGGTTTGAAGATATCAGGATAAAGTGGGTATTTGACAGCAGTCCGTTTCACAAACTCTTCCAAGTTAGCGTGGAACACCTTTTCCCGGAACAGGGCATCTGAATCAGGCTCTTTCTCTAACCGGTTTACTAGCTCTATGACAAATTTGGGCTTGGTGATATTGGTTACCAGGTAGTGAATGTCTTGGAACAGACCGAGCAGTTGGGAGACTTCAGGACGGGGGACTATAAGTCCTTGTAGTTTACCCTGCTTCTCAACTACCTGTTTCAGCTTGATTTGTAAATCTACTATAGTGGGGTTGGTAGTAGAGCTATTGTAGTTAATTAAAATCTGCTGGTAAACATGGATTAAAGCTTCGAGTTGAACCTTTTCCGAATCCAACAAGGTTAACTTCATCTGAGCTTTGATGATAGGGTCGTATGGGTAGGAGGGTATGAAGGTATCTAAGTAAGCTAGACCTACGTACACCCACAATTTACCAATATAGAAGGTGCTGGTACCATCCAAATTTTTATATAGATTTTCGACTATAGGTTGAATCTGTTGCAAGGCAGGCACGATGTAGTTCTGGATCGTGTTGGTAAGTATGGGTATATTATCGATTTGCAGCAATTGGATAAGTGAGTTGGTGTTTTCAATTAAATTGGTGAAACTAACCAAGTTTGTTCTAACTGAAGTAGGAACTTTGAATAGTACTTTGTTGATTAAACTCAATTCATCTTCGATGACGTGAATTGTAGTTTGTAACTCTGAGCATAGGTTTGAGTCGAAGTACTTTTTGAAACTGAAAATTATCTGAGATAACGTACCAATGGCGACTTTAACACTACTATTTTCAATGCTAGTCGAAGTTGTACTGGTGTTAAACAAGTTACGAGTCAAAGTCTTTAGATGATTTGAACTTTTCACATGATTCTCCAGTGGTAGATTTTGCACATTACATGCCAACTTCATCAAAGCTAGGGTGTTGGTAGCTTGGAACAGCTTGGCAGGACCATTGAAGCTTTCAACCTGATTCTCATCATCATCTTTAACCGAAAGCTGGTTGAAACTTACTTGCCATAGTCGGCTATGCCAGGCTATACTCTGATCTATGAGATGACCACGTAACCGAGTGAGATCTGACTTGGGTTTCTCCAAGATCCACATGATGTTTTGGTAGGCTAAGAAATCCAGTGGTCCACGTGAAGAGTTGACCGAATTAAACTCTAAAATTTGTTTCACAAAACTGAGTGTTGATTGATGATCTATGTTGGCCCTGCTGGGAATTTGAATTAGGTGGCTTAGTAAACTACCTTCGAAAGACAGGTTCTTGACGTCCAACATAGTTAGCAATGGAATGGTGAAGTTGTTTGAAGTGTAATTATCGTAATCCAACTCGTCAAAAGGTTTAAACTTGACTTCCATCTCGGTAAAAATCTGCTCTAGAATAGTATCGATGGATTTGAGCACATGTTCGTAGTCAGATGAACTTGTATCAAGAATGTGGTAAGTAGCTAGAGCCTCCACGATCAGTTTTCCATGGTTCAAATTTCTATCACGATCCCAGAAAGTGAATACCGAAGTCATTGGACTATAGTAGATGTCTTGTTGAGTTAACTGTTCAATCCACTTGTTACGTCGAGTCGACAGCTCTACATTACTAGCTACAGGGTAATGCAAATACTTCCATAATAGTTTCATACCTAGGTGATGGTCTTTACCTATGAAAGCTATCAACTGAGTAGTCAGTTGCAGTAATTGTTGGGGATTTGGCAGATTGCTTACAACCTTGTTAATCCACTTAATGATGTTTTTCAACTTAGCAAGTTCTAAATCGGTACGGTTGATTAGATCCCAGAATGACTGGAGATAGTCCAGTACCTGTTCAAACCTTAGATTAATATCCAAACTTGCTTCACTTTGATTTAAGTATTCTGATACCATACGTTTTAACTCTATGATGATGGGGTAGAATAGTCGAATTAACTCTAAATTGTCGTTCTCCACGAGCTGGTGCTTGTTGTACAACAATATGGACTGCTGCAGAAGGTTGAAATTATTCAACTTACTATTTAATTCTTGTAACAAATTAGTTTCATCAAAGTCAAAGTTGAGGAATTGAATGTTAATTTTGAATTTGTGCATGAGCTGGTTGTATCTTTCAAATCTAAGCTTCAATTCAATATCATCGGATCGGCGAACTTGCGTTTGTAACTTGGTATAAAGTTCCGAGTGGAATACAAGGTCTCTAGCCTATTTTTAAAGAACAAAGTAGACGTTAGTACATTAATTTATAAATTTCAAACTTACGTTTAACCCGTAGGTGTAATCCTCAGTTGAAGTAAATTGACATAATTGTTGGAAAGCCAAGTTGAGTTCTTGGAATGTAGGGTACTGGTTGATCTTCATCAGCAAAAACTTGAGGCGTCTGAAGATGCCTAAATGATCAGCGTTCTGACTGGAAATCCAATCCAACATAGTGGAACGGAGCTGTTGGTCTTGAGAAGAAACTCGCTCTATAAAATAGGTACCAGCTGCCAAGACTTGAAGTTTATGCAACTGATTGTTGGCATCCAAATTGTTGACCATGCTGTAGAATGGTGTCAACTGCTTCAATAGTAAACTTAGTTGTGAATCCAAGCCGATTTCGTTGGTGACTGGAGTTCTGAAAATATCTGTACTGAGTTGAGTTGCAAGTAGGTGCTGTAAATCAAACTCTATTTGTTCACGGTATACAGTGACGGTGGACTGTTGTAAAGCTTGGTGGAACGGGAAACCCCTTTGAATACGTTCAGCTACCCATCGACACAGGAATGTGAAATCTCTAGCTCGGCTCGGTGTTAGTTCTAACTGCATACCGGCTTTATCTAAATCACCCTTATTAGGTTTAAGGTTGGTTAAGTTGTGGGTGGCTATAAGTTGATCTTTAGCCCGTTGGTCAATACCGGGGAGAATGGAGTTGGAGATAGTGTTGAGATCTTTCAGGTTGCTAGACCAGTCTTGAGATGAAGCCAAGCAGATTTCAATACCACGGTTACGCATGGGTCGAGATAGTTCCCCGTTGTTGGGGTCCATGGTCATGAAAATACGGAAGTTGGGATGAGGGAAGCACATACGTACCTCGCCGTCACCGTCCAATCCTCTTTCATGCAGCATCAGCGAACCGTTTGGTTCTAACAACGGGTTTAATCTGTCTAACACCGAAGCTTGGCATAGGTTGGCATTATCAATTAAAAACCAATAACCGAGTTGCATAGCTTGAACTAGAGCTCCTTCAATCCACTCAAACTTACCACTGGTGGAACTTGCCTCAATGGTGATCAGGTTCTGCCACAATGTGTCTAATTCGCTTACAGCTAACAATATATCTTGCTCCTTTTCGTTTAATGTAGAACCGACGCCGTTCAGTACATGCTTTACCTTAGCAATAGTTAGCTGAATTGTATCCAAACTTGCTGAATTCCAATCCAATTTGTTGACTTTGAACTTGAGATCATTCAGCTTAGCTAAAATTGTACATTTCGATTCTCCAGAGTTGTTCATCAGCATCAATTTTAAAGTGGTGGTGGTTATAACTTGTTCAATACAGTTGACTAGATCCTGTCGGTAACGGGCTGATTCCACTTGTTCGAATCCACCTAAAAGTTCCATCGTGTCAACACCCGCGTTCATAGCAAATTCGACTAGCTTATTTCCGGTAGTTTGAGCTAACCATCGTACAATTGAAGTTTTACCAGTACCCTGGTTGCCTATCAAAATTGGCATCCAATTCATTTCCACACATTTCATGACCGATTCAACGGAGCTGAGTTGACTGTGTAGAAGCTGTAGCGGTTTATTAGCAACAACTTCACCCTCATTCTTCCTTGGCAGCGTGGATTGGCCAACTCTTACAGTTGCGTTGTCGATGAAGTAATCTAGGTGGCGTACTGAAGGTAATGCTGTTGGTAATTCGAACGTGAATCGGTACAGTTGAAGCACTTGTTCTCTGTCTTCGGAATTACGCATACGCTGCAAGTAAGCCATATCTAAAAAGCTGATCGGGTCGGTAGTCAAGTTATTTACGTTGTTATCACTTCGGCTTTGAATTAACTCCATCCAACGGAATACATCTCTCAAGTTGAACTCCCAAGGTGAACCGGATCGAGCAAACTTAAATTGTACCATTGTCAAGTCGTATAGCTGGTAGTTGAAATCAACCATCCGTTTCACCAGATCGAATGACATGTCGGGGAAGCTTTGCCTACATATCAGATACAAATCCTGGTTAAGTAATGGTTCAACGTACACTTGGGTAAAACGGTTAAGGAACGACTTGGGTAACCCTTTACGTCCACCACCTTGTTGGATAGGATTCTGAGCTGCGAACACCCGGAAACTGGCTTGCTTGTCAAAGCTACGGTTTAGCTCCGGTATGTAGATACTACCACGGTGATCTAAACAGGAGTTTAACCCTTCAAGAACGGTCTGGTTTGCCAAGTTCACTTCGTCCAGTAACACCCACCAACCCATTTTCATAGCTTGCAGGAAGGGGGCGTCCCTCCACGCGAATTCACCACTCTGACCTCCTTCTACTGGAAGGTCAGTACCAAATAGGTCCATCAGGTCGGTCTGCTCGGATAAATTGATTCGTACCAGTCGGTTACCAGATAAATCAGCCAACGCTTGTATCAAACTAGTTTTACCCACACCGGGGCTACCTTCAAGCATCACTGGTTTGCTGATCTGTAACGCTCGCAGCGTTCTACGTAGATTGTTGAAGGTAGTGGGTGCGTTCAATGCAAATAATTTATTTTTGATCGGTCCATCATGTTTATTTATGACAAAAGGTGTTATACCAAACTGAGTGTCGGTGTTGATGAGCTGCAGCTGTACGTAGTTTAGAATAGCTTCTAAATTGGTTGATTCCACTGGATAAAAATCCATCATGTCAAAGTCGGTAATGTTAACTAAACTAGTCAACTGCTTTAAACACTTTAATCTCAGCTCGGATACCAACTTGGGATTGTTTACTAGGGTCGATAAAGAGGAGTTGGCTCCTAATGTATCCAAAAATACTAAACACCCGCCATGTACAAAAGCGAGTTCAGGACCAACCTTGGGTGCTGAAGTCAGTATGAAGTTCGCCCACGATAAAATGTCTCTCAAACTGTACACCTGACTGCTAGTAGCTTTAGAAGTGGAAACTATACCTTCGTACCAGTTTAAAAAGCCCAGCATACTTTTACTTAAAATTTCGGCAACTGAAGTTTCCAACTGGCTGAGCTTCTGATGGATTATATTAAGTAGATCGAACTGGTCAGTTACTGGTGGTACCCAAATCTCGGTGAATCTGTTACGTAAAGCAGGTGACAATTCTTTCTTACCGAAATCACCACCTGGGTTCATGGTGGCTAAAAACTGGAACTGGGGATTGGCTATAAGTGCTTCTACCTGAACTGATCCTTTTTCAGCCAACACCAGCAACCGCTTGGGCTCTAACACCGAATTGAGACGTTCTAACACCGAATCTTCAGCTAAAGAGATTTCGTCGAGTAAAAATAGGTCACCGTTTTTCATAGACTCTACTAGGGGACCATCATGCCATTCAAATAACCCATCAAGCTGGTTTAGCCTACTTAAAAGCTCCGAAATATGATGTTCAGTTATAACGTTGTTTTTGAGCAGCTGGTTTAAATTTGAATCAGCAAGTTTGATGAGGGATTTGAAATGAACAATCATACTTTCAAAGGTTTCAAAATGGGGAATATCACCAGTTGGATACATAGTCTCGTAAAGAAGTTTAAACTCAGCTACCAGCTTGGCCTTTTCACCCGGTTTGTTACGCACTGGACGCTGTCCACCCAACAAATCGGAAGTTTCGGTGTTCTGGTGGCAATTAAGAATATGTAGTTTCTGGTTTAGGGCGGTAGCCAGCATCTGAACAACAGTAGTCTTACCACAACCTGTCTCACCCACTAGTAAAACAGGTTCGTTGAATCGGATACAATTAGCCACCAGGTAGTAGAGTCGTTTCATAGCTTTGGTCCAAGCGATCGATCCATCTTCAAACTTACTACCGTTGAAAGCTTTGAATTCGTCGAGATCTTCGCAACTATAAAGCTTCTCCAGATTTAGTTTGACCTTCATTACTTCTTCGAGCACCTGTTGAACTATAAGCTTCTCTTCCTCCTTACGGACTCTTTCAGCCAATATCATGTAACCGTGTTGTGCTAGCTGTTCGTAACCTACAGCCTGTCTATTAGCCCATCGGAACAGATCTCTTAACGTAATGAACCCTTCCTTGGATTCAAACACACGTGTAGACTGTCTACGCTGCTGTAAAGTCTTATATACCTGGATCAGCTTCTTACAGTAGCTTGGTGCGATAATACATCGTTGACTTAAAATCGTTTCTAATTCATCTTCGGGTATGTCGTCGAAATGTAGCTCTAAGAAACGATTACGGAAGGCACGTGACAAAGCTTTACGTCCACCGTACAAGCCAGCCGGATTTTGGGTAGCGAATAACATGAAGTGAGGGTGGGGCTTCACTACTTCTTGGGTCTCCGCTATCAGTAACTCTCTGTTATCATCTAACAATCTATTTAACGCTTCTAAAACATCAGATGGGGCTAAGTTAAGTTCATCCAATACAATCCAGTACCCTTTACGTAATGCTTCCACCAAAGCACCCTCCTGGAACACTAATTTACCATCCCGCGAAACGTAAGATCCTACATACTCCTGCAAATCGGTATGTTCGTGGTTGTTGATACGTACAAAGTGGTGACCAGTACAATTAGCTAAGTACTCTACCATACTGGTCTTACCACTGGAAGTAGGCCCTTGGATAAGGACTGGGTATTTACCACTGACTATCACTCTAGCTAAATTGGATAAATTGGTCTGCACGGAAGAAGTGATCACATAACTGTCGGTCAATGCGTTGTCTATAGGTTCTGGGCCCTTTGGTAGCCAGAAGGATCCGTAGTTGACGTAATCGTCAAAGTCGGTGTTAGGAGGACGGTCTGGAGTTTGAGCTAACAATCTAGGTACATTTTTGACTGTCTTCAGGATGTGCTGTACTGCTGCCTGGTCTAATATTGTACCACCTATCTTATTAAGCTGGGTGGTGAACGCCATGGAGAATCCTTCGTACAAGGACCTTCTTAATCCATATGTTTTGACGATCTGTACAGCGTAGGTAAGAGATCGGGATAGAGTACGTATCGAGTAATGGGGAATTTGGTTGGCACCGTCGGCGATCTGACGGTTATGCTGCAGCTGTTTAGCCTTCTTGTAGAAATCGACTACGTCCATAACACTTCCTTCATCGCTGAAAGTGTAACCAGATAGGTATCCTTTGACAATGGATACCAAATCATCTAAATGAATATCGGGACTTTGCACGTAAAATTCAGTAAACCGATTTCTGAGCCCGGGTGGTAGATCTTTCTTACCCACGTCGGTGGCTGGGTTCATACAGGCGAAAATACGGAAGTTGGGGTGACGTTTCACCATCTCAGTATCACCCTTCTCCGTGAGCAGTATCGAACCTTTCCCATCCTGTAATAAGCCGGATAAACATTCCAAAGTCTCAGTGGAGGCTAAATTAATCTCATCAAGAAGTACCCAGTGCCCTTTTCGTACAGCTTTAACTAACGAACCTTCGATGAAGTTGAAAACAAGTTGGTTATCTATTTTATCGAGCTGCGCTTCAAACGAGGTAAGGTCCGCTTTAAACCGATCCCAGCTTTCGAAAATTTCGATGGGTATCTTGCGTTTGACTTTGGGACTTTTTTGACTAGAAGTGTTGCTGTCGTACCCTTTGAGTTTCTCCACTTCTAAAATGGCGTTCTTGAACAGCTGTAGCAATTTAACCCATTTTTTCTTGTTGAAAAGTTTGTCGGCAGCTTCTAAAAATTTGGTGTTAGCTGAGCTGGGAAAGGTAGCTTTGAACAACTCTTCAAAGGTTTCAAACAAAGGCATTACAAGTGCTTTGGTGTCGACTGGCTTGAACCCACCGAGCAGATCGGAAGAATCACTCTGTTGGGATAAGTTGACTGCCACTAACTTCTGGTTCATCAACCGAGCTAGGTGCTGTATGATGGTAGTTTTACCGGTACCTGTCTCTCCTACTAACAAAACCGGTTCAATAAGGTGGACACAGGCAGCCAATCGTTCCAATAACCTTAAAGCATGCTTTGTCAAAGCAAATGGCATAGGTTTGGTGGTTTTTAGCAGCTGTAAATCTTCGCTTTTAGGGCCCGGATGTAGCAGTACTCTACCCACTTTGAGTTTGGCATCATTATCGCTGAGTAAAGTAGGTACGTAGGTGGAAATATAGTGTTGAACTAACTGACTATGTAATCCGATAGCGTCGCCTAACACTTGAAGCACTTTAATCCAAACTTCATAGTCAGGTAACATACCACAGAAGCTGTCCACCGCTTCGCTAAAGAACTCTTGCTTTGCTTGATTCTCCAAGGGCAAGGCTACTGTTGTATGACTGGTTATACCCATCTGGGAGAGGCGGGTAGCCCATTTGATCAGATCACGAGTGGTTATAGGTCTACCTATCCGTGAAGCTGGTACTTGAATCTGGTCGGGGTGGTCGTATACGTGTTTCACGGTTTGGTACACATCGGTGAGGTAGTTAGCTATATTTTGTAGCTTAGGGAACCTTTGAGCGAGTACATGTTCTAACTCAAGTAAACTTAATGGGTTGACAGTGACTTTAGTCCAAAACGAACTACCGGCAATGTGGCTGTCGTTCATAGATATTTTAGTACTACTTCCAGCTATACGTCGGGTTGCAAACAGTTGGAACCCATCGGCAGCAGTTAAACGTTCCCCTCTACTGGGTATGAAAAGGGTTCGGTTTTCAAGTAGGGGAACAATAACTGAAATAACTTCTTGAGGTGCTAAGTCAATATCTTCAATTAAAACCCAATATCCGCATTTAACTGCCTTTGTAAGTACGCCCATTTCCCATTTAAACTGGCCAGGGGTTGATGTGGTTACGTAAGTCCCTAAAAGCGCCTTGGAATCAGTTTGATCACCGAGATGGATCTTGACTAGCTCCGGCTTACTTACACTACGAGCTACCTCTTCAACTAAAGCAGTTTTACCTACACCAGTCTCACCTTCCAATAAGATGGGGGATGCCATTGACAAAGCTTGTGCAATCTCCTGCAACTTTTTTACCGTAGTAGAAGTGTAGACAAGCTTTGATGGTTGGGTTTGTATTGAAGATGATTTTAGTAACAAAGTATTGCCAATCTGAACTACTTTTGGTGATAAATGGTTGGTAAGTTGAGTTAAATCCCAAGCTTGTTCCGATACAAAAGTTATCTTCCTATTCCTTTCGTGCTGATCTAATAAATTCAACACCAAAACCTGTGAGTTGAAATATATTTCTTCGCTTACCAAGCTCTTAGCGTTCGTTTCAGACAAATTAAAAGTAAGCTGGATGCATTTAAATGCTAAAGTTGTAATCTGGATCTCTTCTACGGATAGTAAGTTGTAAAGCAAACTTAAATTCCAGTACTTTGACACATTTGAAAAGCTTATCGTTAATTGAAGTAGTATCGTCAAACTCTCTATTAAACCACTTTTGAAAGTATCATCACTTAATTTTTCATTTATATCTATTATAGTCAGTTGTAAGTATCGATCAAGTATTGATGGTGTTGAATTTAAAAATTCTATCAAGAGAGGTAAAATCTGAGGCGCTGTAACCAGTACTTTTGAAAACAGCAAAGAGGTTAGCTCTATTTTTTTAAAAGGTTCGGAATCCAAATTTAAAGTTAAGAGCCTGGCCATGAGTTCAACAAGTATTGGTCGAAATAAATTTGCTACTACCAAAGTTAAATTTGGATGTATAAGCAGTCTAGCTATCCTATCTAAAGCGTAGCTGTATTTCAGCTCTTCATCCGACCTTTTGGAAAAGTCGATAAATTGGTTTAACTCATCTAATATTGTAGTCAATTGGATTCCTTCTATAATTACTAGTTTCGAATGGTTATCATTTATATGCTGTAACAGTTGCTCTATCGATGTTGTTAGTTGTATCATTTGTATTCTCTATCTTTTTGGTTTCCTTTTCCTTTGGTATCTCAAATTAAATCGAACTCTTGTTGATAAAAAAGTTGACTTGGAAGTTGATTCAGCATCTGTCTGTTATTTTAGTTTATTCGATTTTGTTTTTGTCAAAAAATTTGGTCTGAAATATAATTCTTTATAATTGAAATCTTATTGGCTATTATATCTTTTACAATAAATAGTTACCGAGCGAACGGTTTCAAATACTGTGCATTACTTTTAACACCGATAATAAAAATTAAAGTACACTTAAAATAGTACATTTTTATAAAAGGAAGCAAGTTATCTATAATTAAAATTTTACTTTAACTCTTTTGAGTTTATATAATTAATTTTTCACTCTTATCAATATTTGAATTTTAATATCGATAATTTTTTAAACTTTTATTATAATTTTGAAAAAATATAAAATAAACTAATTTCTATGAGATAATTTATTGTTATAAAAAATTTATTAAATATATGTAAACATGCAAATTATTTAAATCTAAACGGATCGTTTTCGATTAAGAGACTTCTAAACAGTATCATACATAAAGATATAGAAAATATCGATTCCTCGACTTTAGATAGTTGAGATGTTAAGTAGTTTATAGCTCCAAAGCAGTTATGTTGGCTATACTTAGTCTTTTCATATTTAGCCAATGTTGTTTTCTTTCGATAATCGTCATAAACCACTAACTTCATTTTATCTTTGTTAACCCTAATCCAAAAATACTTTTTTTCCGATTTCTTTCCGTTCGTTATCGTCGTTATGCGGACTTTAACTTTTTCGTTAGATAAGTAAGGTATAAATATTTTAAACTTAGTTAAATCTTGGCTAGCTATGTTCATTTTAAACCTGATAAATGATGATGTTATTCGATTACCGCTTTTTTCTATCGAATAGCGTGTGCTGGTATTTATGTCGAATGCGGTAGGTAGTTTACCGTTTATGAAGTTAAGTTGGAACATTGAGCTCGCAGCAGTTCGGATATCCACAAAAGTTGCGTCCGATGCTGTGCTTTTATAGAAAATGAAATGATTAGTTAACGGCTGGTCGACTTCGGTAGGCTTGTACTGTACGGTGTACTTTGGTAAAGGCTCCAAGTACCCGATTTGATAAAGCTCCACCTCAGCTTCACCAAAAAAGTCATATTCATTTGTATCTAAACTTAAGTTTGAGTAGCACATCGTTTTAAAAGTGGGTGTAGGTTTGTTCTGTGTAAGTACGCTACTGGTACACATTTATATACTTCTAAAAACTTCGTATCATAGCTTAAAAGGGTTTATCTCTTGTGCATTCTAGTTTAATATAGCTATTACATCATTTACAGTTGTAATTAAGAGTTGTTGGCGAATATTTTTAGAGAAAGAAACTTTAACAGTTACTCAGCATAACCACTTTTTTGAAAGGGTAAGTTCATTAAAACTATATCTAATCGTACTATCGAAGTAGGCTACAGTTCAAACCTACGATAAGACAACCACTATCAAATATCTAAATATAAACTAATTAATAATACAGTAGTTAAAGATAGCACACAGCTGTTTCGTGTATCTTCGGGATCTAACGAATTTAAAGATATGATGAGTTCCTATTACAAATATAAATATACGATTTTAACAAATTTATTCTTAACCAGCAATGCTTAAATAGTAAGCTAAAGTTAATATACCTATATTTAGGAAAAAATGGCTGGTTTATCATTTTTTAACCAAAATCCAGTTGAAAAGTTTTTGATGGTATAATATTATTATATTTGCAACTTTAGCCGAATATAGCCGAATTTAACTTTTTGATTTTAATTTACAATTTTATAAGATTCCATTTTTTTAACCATAAAATATTTCGATAAGGTTTTGAGGTTTTAAATTTGAATATTTGCAGTTTAGATTTGAAGCAATTGATTTGAAATTGATTATTTGTTTCGATTAAATTTTATTTTGCTTTATATATTATTAAATTATATTTAAAAAATAGAATTTCCAATTAGTCTTTCTATTTGGCAGTATTTAATTTTCACAGAAATTGAACTTGATAACTTTAAAGGTGTTAAACTATTTTGTAATTGCAATAAAGACTATTTTGAATTTAAAAAGGATAATCTTAGCTGGAAAACATAAAACCATAAATTATCTCTGGATACTTTAGTAGATTAATGTAAATTACTGTTAGTACAACTTATCTCGAAAAAAAAAATTATTTAATATAGTGTTAATTGAATTATTTATAATATTATTATCATTAAATAAATTAAAACTATATAAGTAATATATAAAAATATTTAAATTTTACATTAAACTTTTACAAATTAATAAATATAACTATAATTGTGACAACCTTTCTAGGCTGTCAGCTTAGCTAATTTGGTAAAATTATGAGGTACAAATTATTAAAAAATAGTAAAATGTTAATAATATCAAATACTAGTATAAATAGTAAAGATAAAATATTAAAGTAGTAATAATTAGTATTAATATAGTCAGTATTAATATTTTATTCTAGTATATTATCAATAGTTTAATAGTGTAAAAAAATCTATTTATTGTAATATAAAAGTTTGTATAATAATAAATAGATAATATAAGTAGTAATAGTAATAAAAACTTTAAATATAGAAGAGTAATTAACTTTTATAACTATATACTTATAAATAGTATATTATAGTATAATTTTTTTAAATATAACAATACAAGTTATTAAAATATAACTAAATAATATATATAATATAATATAATACTTTCTTTTATATATATTATTAAAAATAATTAGTTAAAAAGTACTTAATAATAATAATAAAAAGAATAATAATTTATTATATCTATAGCAAATTTTTTAATGTTTTTTTAATTTTAATGTATATATTTTTTTAAAAATTAAAATTTGCATTATTATACTAATAACATCTTCATTTTTTGCTTTAAGTTTTATTTAATTAATATTTAATATTTTTTCTATTTTAACTTTTCTATTTTTATTTAAAATATAAATTAAAAAATATAAAAATAATTTAATAAGCTTTGATATATTTTAAATATAGTATTATTATAAAAAAATATATAATTTTTTTTTAGTTTTTTAGCTTATATTTTAAATAATAATAAAAATGTAATATAAAATAAATAATTTGGTTTAAGTATAATTAATTTTTATAATATTTTTATAACTTAATTTAAATTTAGTTGTAATATTTTAAGTATATACTTAAAATATTAAAAATAATTTATTTAAAATTAAAAAGTAAAATAATTTAGTTATATATTAGTTTAGTTTTTATAGCTTTAACTTAATTTTTAATTTTTTATATTTACTTAAAACTATAAATAAAAATTTTCTAGTTTTTTTGTATTTTTTACTAAATAATATTTAAACTTAGTTAAAAATATAGTTTTAGTATTTATATTTAAAATTACTTTTATATTAAAATTTTAGTAAAAAAAAAAGTTATTTTTTAATTTTTAATTATAATAATTTTAAAAAATTAATATTATTTTAATATTTATAGCACTTTATTATTAAATTATTATTTTATTTTAGCTATTTTAAATATTAGTTAGTTATAAAAACCTGTTTTTTATTTTTATTTAATTTATAAATAAACTATATATATATAATACTAGTAAGCTATATATATTAAATATATTTTTATTTTAGATACTTAATTAACAATATTTAATAGTTTAATTTTTATATTAAAATATTATACTATATAAAATAAAAGCCTAAATTACTTTTAAAAAATTAGTTTAATAATTAATAAAAGCTAATTAAGTTATAAACATTTTAGTTTTATATATTTAATTAATAAATTTTACTAAAATATACATTTTTATATTATATATATATAGTTTTTTACTATAATTAATTCTATAAATATATTAATAAACAAATAAACTATATTAATATTTATATTATTATTGTAATAAATATATTTATTTAACTAAATTACTATAAATTTTACTATTGTATTTTTTTATTTAATATTTTTATAAAAATATTATAATTTACTTTTAATTTTATAACTTTTTTAAAATATTATCTTTATTTATTTAAATTTAATACTTTTTACTTTTTTATATTATTTTTTTCTTTATTTTTAATAACTTATATTTTTTTATAATTTAATTTTAGTTTAACTAAAATTTAATTAAAATTAAAATATTTATTTATTTTCTATTTTTACTATTTTTATTTTTTATAGCTTTATTATTAATAAAGCAAATCATTTTTAGCTTTTAATTTTTTAATAATAATTAATATAACTATTTTATTTATATTTAAAAAATTACTAATTATTACTTTAGCTTTTAGCTAAGTATTTAACTTTAATAAATAGTAATAATTTGATTTTTTATTTAAATTTTATTTAAGTTTATAAATTTATATTAAAAAAATATTTAAATAATATTTTTAAATCTACTTTTAATTAAAATTTTTTAATATAATATAAATATTAATAATAAATATACTATTATTATATAAATTATATTGCAGTATTATTTATTTTTAGTAAACTTTTTTTAATAATAAATTTTTACTATAGTAATTAAAGCAAACTAAGTATATTATTTTTATTACTTTTAAATAAACTTTATCATTTATTAAAACCTACCTTTTTTTAATAGTTTTGTCTATTTTACTAATTTTTAATTACTATTATTATAGTATAACTTAAGCTAGATTTTTAAGTTTTATTAATTATTTTAATAGTATTTATATTTAATTTTATACTATTATTATTTTAATATTTATAGAAATGTTTTTCTTATTTAAAAAGTTTAAAACTTCTAAACTGCTTTCCATTAATAAATTTCTTCAAGTTTAACTAAGTGATTACAGTTTACTACCTGCATTATTTAGGCAGAGCGTAGCAACTAATTCTTTAGCTTACTAAGAATAGTTATATAAAGGATTTTAATACTAAGATTAGGAATATAGTAAATAATAAAGTATTAATAATAATATTTTAATAAGGTAAATAAACCACCTAATGTACAAACTTTTGTTTCTATTTGACAAGTTGTTAGGGATTTTAAATTAGATTGTAAAGAATTGAAAATTTAAAAAAACAACTGATTAGTACTTAAGACATTTAAGCTAGAAACCGACTCATCGGATTTAAAAGGGTTAAAATTATACTCTACCACATTCTTTACTCGTACAAAATTCTTTGGGTCAAATATCTGTTTACAGAGCCTATACTAAAGTTAAACGAGTTTTATAAATAAATTCTTTTTATGATGAACCTTGTCTTATCTTTCAACACTTAAAAAGAAAAAGATGACCTCGCAACATTTGATTCCACCTTTAGTAACTTTTATATTGAAATTTATTTATTTATTTATTTAGAACTTCGGTATGGTCGAAGAGGATATCTATCGATCAGGTCAACCAACTGAATTAAACTTTCCATTTTTAGAATCTTTGAAGTTAAAGTATTTAATATTTTTAACAGCTGAAGAACCTACTCAAGCACTGTAATTTAATAGCATTGTTTGTTATTTAATTTTTAAAGTTTAGATTTTGTAGATGACCAAGAAATAAACTTCGTACATTTAGGGTTAACTTCAAGTTTTAATGCCTGGGATCCTATAACTGAAGAAGTAGTAATAGAGGCTTGCTCTTTAGCTTTAAACCCTGAAAATTATCCGTTGATGATCATGTGTAGCTTAGGAAGACATAGAACTGGTACTGTAGTAGGATGTTTAAGAAAATTACAAGGTTGGAATTTAGCTTCTATATTTTCGGAGTACCGGAGATACGCGGGTATGAAGGTTAGATTGGTAAATGAGCAGTTCATTGAGCTATTTGATACTGATTTAATCCCCTTACCTCAATATAAGCCTCCATGGCTATAAACCGTATTTTTAGATTCATTTAATTTATTTAGCTTTCATTTTATAAAAATCTTAATGTTGCGCAGTTTGATAATTTATCTACTAAGTAGGATGCATTTAAAATTTATGATAAAGTAATTAGATTGAAAGCTTAAAAGGCTAAGCACAAAATTTTAAAATAATCTATAAATCTCATCAATTACTTAATATATATACCTGTTATTATAAACTTAATTTTTAGGATATAACCTTTTACTGTTATCATATCATTTTACATAGTTATTACAAATGTTAATAAAAAAATACTCTTTTATATTTATAAATGCTTGGGTAGGTATTTTATATAGTATAATTATTTATTTATTGTAATTACAAGGAATGATTTTCTTTTAAATTAAATAATGTTCTCAATAAAAGTAAAATTGATGCTATTGATATTTTTTATTGATACAATTATCTTTTTATAAATAAAGAATTGTAAGTTTATTAGCTATAGTCAAACTACTGTTATATTAAGCTATATATTACAATTTTGTATTTAATTTAGTTTAATAGATTAGTAATAAAGGAAATACCCTTAATATTTATCATAAAATTATAATTGTATAAATGATGTATTAGAACACTGTTCTAAAATTAACTTTTAAATATAAAAAGTAAATTATATTAGAAACTGTATTATAACTTTAATTTTATTGTAGCTACTAGTAAATTTTATTTGTAACCTAAAAAAAAAATTAAAGGAATACAATTTTTAATTTAAATTCATTCTACATAAATAAAACTATATTTAATTTTTAATTTTATTACAATAAATACTTGTATAATTAGCTAATTTTAAAAAATATAAAAAATAAAATATTACTAATAAAAGTATCTAAAAAATAAAAATAATATAGTATACTATACTTATCTAATTTGTAAAGTAAGAAAATTTTTGTAAAGTTTACTAAAAGTTATTTATATTTAACATTTTTTTTAAAAATAAGTGCTACTATAAGTAGTATTTAATACTATATAAAAAGTATAATAATTCTATTATAGTTAGTTTAATATAAAATAATTATATTATATTAATTTATTTAATAAAAATTTTATAAAAAATAATTTTTTTATTTAGTTTTTATCTTTTTTATAGTTATTATTTTTAGCTATAATAATTAAATTTAGTTAATCCTAATATTTTTATTTTTAATAGCAGTTTATAATATTTTTGTAATTTTTATAAGAAGTTATTAGTTAGCTTTAATAGTATATAATAATATAATTTATATAATCAATTTTAAATACTTAATAGTATATTTTTTTAATTTTTTAAAATTAAATTATTAAGTTGTATTATTTTTTAAATATTATATTCTCTATTTATAGCTAAAGTTAAAGTAATAAATAAATTTAAAGCTATTAGTTAATTATATTATTTTTATTTTTATTTTTACAATATATTTTTTATATGTAAATTTTAGTTTTTTGCTATAATTTAATATAAATTTAATAATATTTAAGGTTTTTTATTTAAATTTCTTAATTAATATACACTTACGGACATTAGCAAGCACTCGCTAACCAAACTTTTTTAATAATTTTTAATAATTTTATAAATACGAAGTAAAAATTTTTAATTTTATTTAATACAACAAATAATAAATTAGTATTAAATACTTTTAAAATTTTAAAAATTTTTACTTTGTATTTATAAATTTATTAAAATTTTAATTTTTTTTGGTTATTGAGCGCTCTAAGCAAACTTTTTTCATTATATTTTTTTAAAATATTGATTTTTATTGTAATCAAAATTTTATAAATAAAAAATTAATGTATTAATCTGATATTTGATATTTATCTATAAATTTTAATTGCAAATTTATATATATATTAAAAAAATATAATTAATATACTTAAAAAATTAAAATTTATTAAATAAAA
>JAWQFY010000328.1:0-36273 GCA_037055185.1 Capillidium rhysosporum | reverse complement strand
GAAATTTCTATATTTTTATAATTCTTTTTTTTAGGTCTGTGCCAAGCAGGTTAAATTTAAAATATTTCATCATGTTGTTATAGTAATTTTAAAGTTACTCTGTACATAGAATATTTGATTTTCGCAGAACACAAAACTTTATAGCCATTTTCTCAATAAGTTTAAGGATGAATTCTTTCTACAAAAATTAGTCCAAATGGTTGCTGTTTATCATTTCAAACTTTTCAAAATTAGAGCCACACTCATAACTTAGTTTCAATGAATAATATAGCTATTTACGATTTTAAAATACTTGCCATTAAACATATTGGTATGAAGCAACATGAGGAAATAACTTTTATGCTATGTTGCGTATTTAAAGTTATTAGTAAATGTACTAGTAATTTAAAAATCTCTTATTTACCTTGTTCCGATTTTAAATTTATTTTTTATGTAAAAACTATCATTATTTAATTTATTTCATTAAACGGGAATTTATTATCAAAGCAAGCAGCCGTAATAACTAAAATATGGAAAAATGGATAATTTATTTATTATACTTAAACAAATTAAAGTATATATTTATCTCTAAAATTCGAACACTATTCGTCATTTGTTTATGTCACCTAATGAAACTATAAACACTATAGAAACTGAACAAGTTGAGAGAAAGCTTGTCAGATCCGTAATAGAGAAATGTTCAGTTCACCAAGATTAAAGATACATCTAAAGCTTATGATTAACCGACTCAAATTGGTTAAAAGTAAGAAGGAAGCTTTTAGTTTAGGAAGTTGTAGAGAAGTAGCGAACCTTTTGCTAGCACAACCTGAACCAAAAATTGATAAGGCCAAGATAAAAGTAAACACTTCTGTTTTTTCATAATTTTAAGTTAAAACATCAGGTTGAAAGTATAATCAGAGAGGAAAGTATAATCGACGTTTTAGATATTTTAGAGCTATACGGTGAACTTTTATTAGCTAGATTTGGTTTGATAGAAAAAGTTGGGTAAATTTCAGTTTTCAATCGCCTATACAGCTATTAATATATTTTTTATAGAAATGTAGATCCAAGTATTGAAGAAGCGTATTACACATTGATATATGCTACCTCAATATTGAGTGATGATATAAAAGAACTTTTAACTATTAGAGAATTATTGTTAGGGAGATTAGGTAAAGAAAAAGCAAAAGAAGTTTCAGATATGGTAGAAGAATTGGCTTCCGAAAAGGTAAAGTTCAATTAAATTACATATCTAAAACTATTGTATCAAGGTAGTTATGAAACTTAGCAACCGTACACCTGATCCAACTTTGGTTAACAGTTATATAAAAGAAATTGGAAAAAACTTCAAAGTACCAGCTTACATGGACCGACCTGAACCAAAAACCGAGCAGTTGTTGGATCTAGATACAGATTTATTAGCTCCAGCTATCGAGCAAGTAAGTTTACAATTACCTAAAGTTATTTTGATCTCTAATATTTAATTAGGACAAATTACCTGAGTTTAACGATTTACCTGAACTTCCCACAAATATTGGGAAAAGTGAACCAGTTACTAAAGTAAACCCTTCATCTAAAACTGGTCCACCTTCGTTTGAAGAGTTGGAAGCTAGATTCAATAAGCTTAAAAACCTATAACTCTTTAATGACTGACAAATTTGCATATCTTATAATTTTAATTATAAGTTAATGGCTCAATTTTTGAAGGATACATGTCCATAAACTTAAGTTTAATAAAGCTTTGATTCATCTTGAAGTACTATATTTTTAAGTCAATTTAACAAAACCCTATTAAACATTCTTAAAATAGACACGTTATGTTTATGAAAATATAGGTAAAACATTCAATTTTTTTTAAAATACTTTAAAAGTTGTTCTAGTTAAATCACTAAGTTGTAACCTCATTGAAGCTACCAAAATACTTTTAGGAAGTTAAACTATTTCGAAACGAAAATGTGCATTCTATAGATCTATAAAACTTGCTAGAAATTAGCTAGAACTTGATGGTGACGCACTTCTTTTCGATTGTTCAGCTTTCTTTAACTTGCTAAGTAAGTTCTCGGATCGCATCTGGAACTGACTAGCTGGAGCAGCCAGCTTGTTGACCGAAATACCATGGATTGAAGGAGCAGTAGCCGGGCCTACGAGTCTAGCGGTGGTAGGGTGTGTAGTATGACGCGTATATTTGAGTTTACGCCAACCTTCGATATCGATGAGGGCTTGCATGCATCCCCATTCCATTATCTTCTTTTCAAGCCAGACCAAAGAGACCGGTTTTGTTAAAAAGTCATTACAACCGGCTGCTAACGCTTCGATACGATCGGTCCTTAATGAGGAAGCCGTTAACGCGACTATGATGACGGGTGACTGGATAGGAGTTGGGGGAGTTCGCGGTGAGGGTGTGTTAGGCTGTGAAATCGAGGGAACCATCAACGGTTCGGATTGGGGAGTATTGGAAGGTGGGGAGAAAAACCCTATCTGTTTTGATTTTTCAATACGACGAATTTCTTTGGTAGCTTGAATACCGTCCATTATAGGCAGTTGGATATCCATCTAAAATAAGTTTAACAAAAATCTATAAACAAGTATTTACCAAAACGATATGAAAACCTCCAGATTTCCATTTTTCAACAGCCTCTTTACCATCATTCGCAACTGCATATTTAATATTACGTTTCTTCATAAATGTGGCTAAAATACGTTGATTGATAGGATTATCTATACAAAAGTTAACTAATAGAATTATTTAGATTTACCTTCTACAATAAGCACATTAATAGGTAAGGAGTGTACCTGTGGAAAGTAGGAGTTTGAGGAGTGACCCGGTCTACGGTTAGGGGATTGACTGGGGGATATTTGTACATCCCTAAACTTAGACTTAGAATCTTTGGATGGAGTATTAGGCCTGTTTTTAGCTTCTTTAGCTGCATTTCTCGCAGCTTTGGATTTAGACAAAAGTTTGGATAACGGAGTCAATGTAGGTTTAGTTTCCTCTTTAGTGATAATTAATGATGGGATAGCAGGGTTGTTAGAAGACTCAGGAATTTCTTTAGCTGGTGAATACGCAGGTTTCTCAGACAAAGGAGGGTTGGCTTCGCCTCTTGGTGAGGTGACATCCTTACCTAAACTTTGGTAGATAATCCTAGGTGATTGCGGATTTAAGTTGGTGGATTGATCGTTATTGCTATAGCTTGATTGTCTACTCAAAACATCGTAGGGCTTATGGAAGCCATCTGTTGAGCTCAAGGTTTGATCCGCGTGTGATGAAAATAAGCTTACAAATCGACGGAATCCAATTGGTTTAACAATCAATGTGATCTTCGGGTAAAGAGCAGCATGGAATTGGGTTAGTTGATCTTCTAAGAACTGAGTAGCAAGGGAATATTCTTCAGGTAGCAGTAAGTAGATTATACTTAATGTCTTGACTAACATACGCTTGCTCAAATCACCGCTTATACGTAATAATAGATCACGTATGACAGTTTGGAATACAGTAAAGTCTTCGTTGATAACTATACATGTCCTCTTATTGGGAATTGGCTTTTCGCTCAAATTACGTAAAAATTTTGTAACTTGGGATGGTTCAGTACTAACCGATTTAATTGTTGACCCAAGAAGTTTCCAGCATGAGGCAAAGAAGCTACTGAACTTAGAACCATTTACTGTAACAAAAAATATGTGGTGGGCATGAATAGTAGTTATCTTTGGATTCGATCTCAGCTGCTGTTCGAAAGGTTCATGCAACATAGTACTAGATTCAGGAGGTAGGGTCAAGTTGCAATGTATATATATAGTACGCTTTTCAGCATTACCAGAATGTGATATTTTAGCATCAATATGATGTAATAGCATGTTTAAAGGATGGTAAGCATCGAAATCCAAACCAAAAAGATCTGCAGAATCAACTGTCGAATACGTAATTGTGAATACAAAGGGATAGGTTCTACTTCCAGGATAAAGTGGCTCTTCTTTACTTTGGTTTAAAGCCGGTACCTTTACCCCGATCTCGACACTTGAATGAGGCAAAGATGATAGCACAGCAAATCGAACGACATGGTGCATAATCTGATGAATCTCTTGACCTTCTCCATACACTTTAATATCTCTAAAAATAAACTCAGCATCATTAATTATTAGCTCAATGTGTTCTCTTGCAACAGTGAAACCTAACAAATCTCCGGTGATTTGAAGTAAACCTGATACCGGGAAAGTGTTAGTGGTTATTGAGTGATCGGGTTTATATTCCAATAATTTATTAGGTTCAATAAACCTGTCAAAGTTAGTCAACCTTCCAATCATCTTTGCCATATGCGTAAAACAGGATGAAAGTACTAACCCAAAACTGTTGCTTTCCTTAGCCTTTTCCAAGAAGTTCTCTAATTCAGCCCCGTCTGATAAAAATGATAGTTTTTTCAGTGAACTAAAAACTACATACATTGTTACGTTGAGTTCATCTGCTATTATATGTACAAAATTTTTCGACAATTTGGTGACTTTTGAATGCGAAGCTTCGTAGGCGGAGCACGCTTGATTCATCTGTCGCTGAATCTTACCTCTTAATTTTCGTTGATCAACTTTGTAGACATCATTTAAAAATATACCCGATAATAAAAATACACACAAGTATTCAGGAATAATCCAACATATCTGAACAATTACGTACCATAGTTGAAGTGGACCTTCGATAAGAGTGTAATTCTTGATGGGAAAGTTGGAAATTTTGGCGATGGCAATTTGCATCAAAGATAAAGATAAAGCTAAAATTAATAGATACTTGGCACATCCTGAACTTTGGTATCTACTTACACTCTTAATACCAAACAGTATCCAACCCGAAATTGAAATCGATAAATATCCAAAGGTTTTAAAACTGGTATTAAGAGCTGATATACAAAGTATAGCTGATGAAAATGTACCTAAAATAAACGCTAACCATGATAATTCAATCAACTTCTTGGTGAAATGGGTAGCTTGAGGAGTCGGCTCATAAGCTTGATTAAGAAAATCTATATGTCGATAAAGAATTCTATTCAGCCCTACTTTAAAATACTCGATCTCTTCTATTGGACCTCTCTGTCTATGGTTATTCATTAAAACTTTTATACCTCTAAGATTATAATATTGGTTATTATTGATAAATAAAAATTGGTAAAAGTATGTTAGAAAAGCTAGCTGAATTAAGTGTTTAGTAAGATACGTAAAGTTAAAGCTTCTAATGCTTAAATTTGTGAAATATTTTACTCAAAATCAAGTTGCAACATTGACGACATTTTTACTTGATTGGATTGTAAAGTTCGATCCCCCAAATTGGGAACTCCAAAGTAACTTCTGCAGCTTCACTTAAATTTGCGGATTTTGAAGGGAGAACTTTCGAAATTTTCCTAGAGGATTTGAGTTACCACTACAATGTGATACATCATATTTATAAGTATTTATAAACTATATCCATATTCAAGCTTACACTTAAAACGATAAACGAACTTTAGAAAGAATAAGTAACTACTACATCTGGTTGTTAAAGCTGTTAGAAATCCTTCCAATTTAGTAAGATTTTGACTAAAAGCTAGTAACTATCTTAAGAAGATCGCCAAAAATATGAGAACATCTTAGCTTACTATAATATGTGGCTGATCTATGGCCTTTTTAATATAGTGTTAAAATATGCTGTATAATAATATATATAGGATATTAAATACATATACACATGTTTATTCCATCCGTATTGTAGCAAGTTATTATATTAATTAGTACTAGCTCTTTAACTATTTTAAATTTATGTTTTAATTATTACTCAAAACTTTAAATAAAATTTTTGTTCAATTTTATTTTAGATTTTTAAATATCAAATTGAACTATTTAATTAAATAAGCTTTAATGCTAAATTAAATTCTACCAAGCACATTAATACAGAAAAAATAACGTCATACCCTATTAAACTAAATATTTTTAAGCAAAAATCTTATAAATGTTAAAGGGAACATAAACTATAAGTTTTTATTTTCAACTTTTTTATCTAATAAATAAATTAAACCATTTATTTTTAATATTTTTCTCAAAATGAAATGGGTTAAAATATTTTTAACCTAAACTAAATAAGTAGATTTATAAATATAGTGATTCATTTACCTAATATTTAGTATTTTAATTATTAAATAATAATCATTTTAGATAAATATTTAAGTAAAGTATTAGTTTGTTATAATAAATTAATTTTTTATTTATCTAAAAAAATAAACTTTTAATAAAATAGAATATTATTTTACTATGCTAAAATTTTAATAAATAAATAAGTTATGGAAATGTATTACTAAACTATATATTCAATCTTTAGCTTAAATATTTTATAAAGTTTATCTATAAAATAAACTTATTAAATTAATAATTTAAAGTAAATAAATAGTATAAATACTTTATATAACTAAAAAAAGTATTAATGTTATTTAGCAAAATTATACTTATTTTTAATTAGGTTAATATTAAAGTTATAAATAAGTTAATTTAAAAGCTTAATTTTAATATTTTATATATATAATATATAAAGCTAAATATAATTTTTAATAATTCTAATTCTAATTTTTATTTTATTATTATAAACATATTTAACTAATTATAAATATACTTATATAGTAAATATATTAAAATATTTGCACTTTTGTATAAATATTATAAATTTAAATATAGTTTAAAAAATGTAACTTAATTATTTAATATTTATATTTTAATATATTATATAATAATATAAAATTTTAATATATACTTAATTATAGTAATATTTATAGCAATTAGCTTAATTTTTATTAAAATAGGCAATAAACTTCTATTTTTTAAATTATATTTTAAAAACTTATTTTTCAATATATAGGTATATTAATATTATATAATATTTTATTAAAATTTTAATATTTATTTATATATTTAAAAAAAACTAAAAGTTTTATAATATAATTATAATAGTAAAAAATCAAGCTAATATTAATAAATATAAATAATAAATAAATATATATCAAAGAATAGTACTATTAATATACTATTATTATATAATTAACAATTACTTAAAATAATTAAAATTTATTTTATGTATTTTATATTTACCTTTTACTTTTTATACTATATTTAAAAGGTAAGCAAATATAAAAATACTATTATTTTAGTATATAAATTATATAATTATATTTACAATTTTATTTAAATATATTAAAAAAATATACAACTTTAAAATTTAATCTAAAAGTATTAATATAAATCTTAAAATGGCTAAAATATTAGCTTAAATTACTTATATAATAAGTTAAATTAAATTTAAATATTTTTACTAATAAATAAAGCTAATTTTTTTTAAATACTTATAAAATTAAGTAAATTGTAAAGTATATAAAAACATAAAAATAAAAATTATATATTTAATATATTATTAAAATTTAAAAATAAAATCAGTATATTTTAAAAGTAAAGTTTTAAATTAAAAGTATATTTCTTTAAAAAGTAAATTTATAAAATATATTAATTATTTATATACTATTATTTAAATTACTACAACTTTAGTAAATATAATGTTTTGCAGTTTTATTATAAAAATAAAGTAAATATAGTTAGTTTAATTAAAATTATAAATATTTATAGCTTATAAATATAAATATTATTAAAAAATTTTACTAAATTATATTAATTTATTAATTTTAAAGTTTATTTTTAAAGCTATATTTTAAAAATATATAAAGTTATAGTTAGTATATATATAAAGTATTTTAGTATTAATATTTTTATAGTATTATAATAAAAATATTAGTTTATTCAAATAGTTTATATTTTAAGTTTTTTAAAAATTTTGCCTAAAAAACTACTAAGTAATTTTAATATATAATTTTAAATAAAGTTTAATTTTTTTTTAATTTGCTATAATAAGTATAAAAATATAAAAAATATATTTAGTTTTTATATAATAAAAGCCAGACTAATTAAGCTAATATAAAAAATTATAAATAGCTATAAAATATTATAATATAAGATTATAAGTTTTATTAAAAATATTTTTATAATTTAGATAATATTATATATTTATTTAGCTATTATTTAACTATATTAAATATTTATAAATTTATTAAACTTTTCAATTTTAAAATAGCTAATTTTAAAAGTAGTTAATTTTTTACTTAACTTTAAATATTTAATTTTTATAAGTAAATATTTATATTTATATAAAGTAGAAAAAATTTTAATAAAAAATATAATTTATTATAAGTAATTTATAATAATATATAAATTTATAATTCCTTAATAAAGCTTAATAATAATTAAATTTATAATAATTGTTTTTTATAAAATAAGCTAATATAAATAATTTACTTAATGAGCTTTTTTTTTATAGTTAATATAAAAGTTAATTTTTAAATTATTTAAAATAAATATAAATAAAAATATATAATATATTATTAAATATAATTTTATATTTTTAAAAAGTATTAATATATTTTTATAGCATAAAACTTAAATATATTATAATTTAAAATAAAACTATACTATTTTAGCTAATATATTAAGCTTAAATATTTATTGCTTTAACTTTAAGCTAATATTAAAAAATTAATATTAGTATTAGTTTAAGCTAAAATAATATCTTTTTTATTAAAATTTATTTTATAAAAATATTTATTAGTATGGCTTTACTATTTAAGCAAGCTTTTATTTAAATTTTTTTTAATAATAATTACTTATATTTAGAGCATTTTATAAATATAATTATTTTATTATTATAATAAGAAAATATTTTTTAACTAAATAATTTACTAATAACTTAATATAATTTTAAGGTAATATTTTTTATAAAACTGCTTATTTTATATTTTAAAACTTATTTAATATCTTTATAAGTAAGCTATTAAGTATATTATTTAAAAATATTTTATTTAATTTAAATAAACTTTATTGTACTTTATTTTTATATTATTTTTTAATATATTTTTAAAATTATAATATATAATTAAGGTAAAATACTTAACCTTAATTTAACTATATATTAAAACTTATATACTTACTTTTACTTTAAGTTTATAATTAACTAAAATGCTTATTTTTAATTTAAAAGTATAATAAAGCTAATATATTTATTTTTAAATTAGCTATTTAATAAAATTTAACATTTTTTTACTTTATTTTTACAAATTAAATTTTTTAATATAAAGCTTTTACTATATTAAACTAAATAATAAATTTAATAAATATTTAAAAAATAAATAATTTATTACTATCAATACTAAATTGATAAAAAATAAAAAGAAAAATATAATAATAATACTTTATACTTAGATTATTAAAAAAAGTAAAATAATTAAATTTCAATTTACTAGCTAAATCTAATATTTATAGAAAATAAAAGCTTTAATTTTAATTTTTTCTATATTTATTTAAATGTTATTAAAAAAGTAATGTAGCAAATTTTAAGTTAATAAATTATAAAATTTAAAATAAAAATAGTTTAAAAATCTTAAATTTATAAATGTATTAATAATATACTTTTTTATTTTAATAAATTTGTATAAATTATCATATATTTTTTAAAAATTTACTATTTTTATAGTGCTGATAGCTTAATTTATGCTACTTTTTTACTTTTTAAAAATATTTAAATGTATTTGAAATCTATTTAAAGTCAGTAAAATATTATATATTGAAATGCTCTTTTATTTATATAAAATAAAAATTAAAATAAGTTTAAATTTTACTTAATCACTGTCTACTTTCGGCTTATAAAGGAGAGAAAGCAACAATACAGCTTACTACTAAGGTACAGCTTAGTTATAAAGTCTTCCAAGAACTTTTTATTACTGTAATTTATTTATATTTTTAAAATAAATAAATAAATAATTTAAAAGAGGTACTACTTGAAGATAAATTAATACTGTTGATTTAATAATTGGAATGATGAATAGTCTCTAATAAATTTTAAAACTAGAGTATTATTTTAGTTCTCCTTATCCTCTAAGGAAGAAATTTATATTTTATTCTTGCTAATGTTACCTATATAATAATGTTCATTTTTACTCTTTAATTTCGATTTTTCATTGATCTAGTTAAAATATATTGTCGAACAGTCTGAAACATAATCATTCTATAAAACAAACTATATATAAACTAAATATAAATAACGTTGTTTACTAATGCGCATTTTTGATAAGTGAAAACGTATAAATTAAGTAAATTAAAATTTAAATTGGTTAAAAAAGATTAAATAGAATACACGTAAATATTAAAATTTCAATATATTATTATAAAATAATGTACTGAATCTTAATATTTAATTTATTTTACTTTTATTCTTGTAAAACCGTAGGTATATTAATTAAGTCTTTTAGTAACGATATAAACTATTAGTAGTTGATATATTTAAATTTAGAATAAAAAATGATTTGTCTAATTCGGAGTTAACTGATCATATACGTTCCAACTAACGTTATCGAAATAACTACGTACATGCCAAGATTTAGTTTATCCCCGTCGGAAGTAGCTACCGGTTGACTAGGCTCCGGATTAACCGTTTGAAATTTAGATACGTGATTGAACATGTTGGGAGAATCGGAGGCTACTGGAAACTCCTTTATGTTGAAGTACTGAGGTCTACCCTTAATTAATCCACCTACTACAGGAGCAGGGTTGGCACCATTATCCTGTAACATTAGTTTGTTGAAATTGGTGTTACCACCACTTTCTATTTCGATAGTAGATGTCGGTCTAAATACAGTCTTACACATACTTTGCACCTTCTGAATTAAGTGATACTTCTCTTTCATCAGCTCTTCCTCATCCGAACTACATAAACTAAAACAGGTGATTCCGGTTGAAGCTAAATTACATTGGCAATTTAAATCCTGACTCTGACATAGATCTAACATAGACCTAGATTCCCTTATACATCTGTTGAACGCAACCTCGTTCTCCGGACAATTCGCGGATACCGTTTTCAGTATTATTAGTAACATTAGTATTAAATTAAGCATAATTTTAGTAAGATACGAAACGTTGTATTGTTGAAACTTAGTATAAGAAAAATTAAGGTATAGGAAAAAGAAAAAAGTTAAATTTTCGTTCAAAAGTAAATGCTATAGAAATAAGTTTAAACTCGTGGCAAATCTTTATTATAGTATACGTATAATCAATCTTCTGATGTTTTTGGTCTATGCATTGTCATAAATTTCATTCCGAAATGGTAAAAAAATTTAGAGCTTACTTTTAAAAAATCACATAAAAATTTAATTTAGAACTGCTTTAAAATCATAATTTTGAATTTAACGTTCAATTGAATTTAATTTACACATTAGTTTAAAATTTTTATATAAAATAGATTTTAAAAATAAGCTTCTAATAATTTTTTACTATTAAAAAAAATATAGGAAAAATAATGTTTTAGATAGTACGATTTTTAGATGTATTATGGTATCTAAAAAATAAAATCGAAAATCCAACTACTTTAGCGTACATATTGTTTCTATTCTTCTGAAGATGATACCCTTTCTTTTATATTAAGATAATTTGCTCTGAAGTGAGCCTGGTTTAAACTTTAAAATTACATAATAAACGAACTGGAATTTTTAAGTATTTGAACTAAAGTTAATAAAAATATTAAATTTCAAAAATATTTCCCCAAATATTGAAAAAAAAATTGCTGTGGAGAGTTAAATTGATGATCAACTGGAGTGTAAAATAAAAAGGTATAAGTCACATTTTCGAAGGTGTTGAAAGCTTTAAAAAAGTGAAAAAGAATTAAAAGTTAAGTATAAAGGTATATTAAAATTGTTTAATTAGACTATTTTTTATTTTAGGTATCCCACATGATGGTATTTTACTATATACTAACTTTACACCCAGTTTAAAAACTTTTCTGGAGTAACTTGGATAATTGCATTTTGTATCTTTATAGCAAACAAAGGTTGTATACGTTTAATTAAATTAACAACATATGTGTGTATAAATATATTTTTATTGGATATAAAATATTGAAAATATTTGTGGATGTTAACAATTATAGATAGGAAAGTTTAACTAAACTCTATCTTATAAAAATTGTTTCTATTTTATAAATGCATCTTAATGCTCTTATAAATTTACAATTCTCATTAAATTAATATAGTTATAATATTAATTTTTACTATAAACAAAAAGCATACAATTGAAATTTTCTTAGTAACTTTAATAAAATATTAAATTTATCTGAATTTAAAAAAATAACTTTTACCTTTTTTTTACATTAAACATATCAGCTTTAACGAAATATTTATGATTACAAAACATCAGCCGACTTTGATACACAGCTTTAACCATAAGAACTGGATCGGTTTATAGTAGCGTGAAACTAAATCAGTTCCGTTTAATTTAAAGTTAGATATAGTTAAGTTAGCTAACATGAGTAAAAATTAGTAAACATTTTGACTAAAAGCTCGGTACCAGCTGAAAACTTTACTTCATGTACATTAAGTAAATTAGATTAACTTATGTAACAAGATACTTATTTTAAAAAAATTATTTTATTTAGAACCTAACGAATTTAATAATATTGTAAAAGATATAAGGTTCAACAACTTAGTTCACCAGCGACTTTATCTATCGTTGGTATTGCTGGTTTATTAAAATGAGCTCCGAAAGGTTTAGGTTTAGAAAATGAATTTTTAAATAGTAACTGAAATGTGGATGCACTCTACTACGTATATAGTAAAATATTTATTCAGTTTTTCTTCTTTATTTATTATTTTTACTTTTTATTAGGATATTATGAGAATAACTATATTTATAATGTTGAAGGTTCCATTAGCTCAACTAGAGATAGAAATACTATAGAATTGGAATTGAAGATAAAAAATTTAGATAACTTTAAATTTGGTTTTGAGAAAGGTATAATGAGAAGTTTTGTAAGCAGAAGGCGTTAGAGTTGGTATACACCATAATTTTTAGTATAGATAAATTTATTGAAGAAAATGAAATTATAAATAAAATTATCTCGCTCTGTGTATCTTTAGAACTGGAAGTAAATTTTGGTCACTAACCGATTATTTATTAGAGGCCAGTTAATGCAATTAATAGCTATTAAGCACTAACAATTTATAAAAGAAATGAAACTGGGATGTAGTCTAGATAAAATTGTATATAAAAAGTATAGAAGTTTAGATCTTATCCAGTACTTTATAGTAGGTAAAGATGAAATAAAAGCTTGAACTATAATAGTAAATTTCAAATGTTAATTTCCCAATTTATTAACTCCATCTCTCTTTTAGATTGGGTATCTAGCACCCCAAATAGCTGGAATAATTCATACCGATTTTGAAAATAGGTTTATAACTAGTGACCTGATCCACTACTCCATTTTTCTAGAGCATAAAGATGAAGTGAGCTTGAAGAAGTTAAAGAAAGTCTTGGACGGTGATAAACTACATTTTAAATCCAAATAAATACTTCACTTAAAAAGTTATATTTGTACATCAACTTGAAGCTTTTAAAATTTAATTATTTTACAACACTTTTTATTAGTACTTCTATCTAGAAGCGATTGAAGTTTCAAATACGTTAAAGATAGCGTCTTTGACAGTGAAGTCGTGGTAGACGATGTTGATCAGATACCATTCGTCAGCGATCGAGGTCAACAGTTTACTTGTCTGGGAGTCCTGAGAGTATAATTTAGCCCACTGGTTCCATAGCTCGAACGCTTCATCCTTCCATGCCATGAAGGAGACCGCTTCAACGATGGTAGGCTGGACAACTTCTTTACCGGGGAACACACCCCAGGTGACGGCCATAGGACCATCGGAGGTGTTGTTGGTACGTAACTCACCCTTCTTGTTCACAGCGTAGTAAGTGAATTGTTCGTCCAACTCGATCTTTGAGATCAACTGCTCCAGCTGGGTATGTGAACAGAACAGTTCCAAGTAGGCTTTCTGGTACACGTACCCATTCTTAGGTCCCCAACCAAAGGTCTTGTCACTGGACTTGATCCCGTTGACAGCCGGCTGTGAGTTGATAGTTAAATACCCACTCAAGTTGATGTCAACCAAAGGCTGCCTAATGGCACCGGTCTCGGGGTAGAGCGGTTGGTCACACCATGGTAGGGCAGATAGTTTGCCCTGACAATAGCTCACAAACAGATTGGCGATGTCGTTGATTGAGGTAGGACTCTGCCACAAATTCAGAGCCTGGTCCTGATGGTATTTAAGCGACACACCGTATCCGTCCAGTTCACCGTAGGCGGGAGACCTAGAATCACCCCATCTTCCGTTAGGGAACTCGTCCCATTCGTTGGTTCTGGCGATGTAGGATTGAGTTCGGTTACGCCAGAATATAGGACGTACGCTCTCCTTTTCTCTCTTCTTGGTAAGAGATGGATTCCAGGGTAATGGTCGGTAGACTTCGGCAACATCGACGAACTTCAACTTCTGTAGGATAAGCCTTGTTGACTTTTCTAAATTCAAAGTATAGAAATGGAAACCTTGTATTCCGCTATCTAACATCTTTTTACACATCTCTACAGCCAAGTTGACACCAAAATCTTTAACAGCTTGGTCGTCGTCCTTAATAGGCTCTAAATCTTCGTAGATATGGCTAGGTACGATTGTCTTACTCAAGGTAGTCATGCGTTTGAAACCATTGTAACTCTGGATAGGCATTATTCCGGGTAGAATGGGAACAGTAATACCTAAAATATTAAAAATATTAGTACCTGTATAGTTTAATCAAAGAAATTACCTGCATCCCTTATCTTTTTAACCCAAGCTAAGAAGTTATCAACATCGTAGAAAAGCTGAGTGACGATATAATCGGCACCGGCATCTACTTTATCCTTTAAGTATTGTACATCAATTTCCTTATCTTCGCTATCTACATGTCCTTCTGGATAACCTAAATTAAAATAACTTTAGTTAAGTGGTTCGAAATGTAATACATACCAGCTACCGAAACACAGAAATAATCCCCATATTCCTGACGAATGTATTTTACTAAATCTACAGCGTAGGAGAATCCGTCATCACATTTAGACCAGTTTGTTTGACCTACAGGAGGATCTAATAACAAAGTAAGTTAAATTAACTGTTTTGTAACGATAAATATGTTTACCTCCTCTTAAAGCTAAAATATTTTGTACACCGTTTTCTTTAGCTAACTAGAAATCAAAACTTTAACATCACTGATATAAAATATAATATTACCCTCAAAGCGTCGTCAACTTTCTGTTTAGGCATATTGGTACAAGTCAAGTGCATACACGTTTCCAAACCGTACACACTTTGAGCAGTTGAACATATTTCAATAGTTAAGTCGGAAGTAGTACCACCAGCTCCCCAAGTCACATCAATAAATTCAGGCCCTAGTTGATACATACGTTCCAAACGACCGTACAAATTTATTAGACCCTACAATTATTTTGTTAACATTAACGACTTAAGCTGCATCCTTTTACCTGTTGGGTCTTAGGTGGGAAATATTCAAATGAGAAGTATGGTTTCCCTTCCGTCTGGCGGCTGTTAATTTTATCGATAACTTTCATATTTTTAAACTAAAGCTTGAATTGTTTCAAAGCTAATAAATCCTTACTGACAAAAACGTATTAAAATTCTTTAAAGGTTATGCTTTTGGGCCGTTTATATACATTTCCAAGTTTCAAAACCTGATTAAATCCATACTTTTTCTAAAAATCAACTTTACCTTTTTTTGTCACAGTTGAATGAAAAGGAAAAAATGTGACACTTCTTTATCTTTTGGAAGTTTAATTTATCCTTATCAACCAATTATAAAGTTACTTTTGCCAACGCTTGAACATAATAAGGAATATGGTGTAAGAATCAGCTTAAGTGGTATCATAATGAATTCAACCTGGTTGACTAACCTTCAGTAACATAAATTATAATTGGCTATAAACCATCGTCTACTGTTTTGTAACTCGATCGGTTCATAAAACAATAATCCAAATTTTAGTATGACGGAACCAGAGTCATGAGATTTGTAAGGTAAATGTTGGGAGAATTGGTAAATATGTAGATTGATGATTGATTGGAATTAATACTATTTTAATTTCAAACAATTTGGGCAACCACCTAACAATCTGAATAATTAATCAACACGCTTATCTTTCTCCTGACTTCAGTAGATAGAGGGGTTGGACAAATCACTGATTTTACAACTATTTTGTTTTTGTTGATGTGGAAGTTTAACATCCAAAATTTTGACCTTATGTAAGTGTGCTTAATAAAAAATAGCACCTTGTAGCTATATACTCTATTAATCTCATAAATAAAGTAAAGCATATAGAGAACCCAAAGTTTGAAAACTGTATACATCTAATATATATATATATATATATTAAGGTTTAATAAATTTAAACTTAATTTAAAAGTGAATTTTCTAACTGTTTATTATAGATTTAATAAATTAAAGTTTATTTTAAAAATTAGTATATATTTTTTAAATTTTTTATACAATAAATTACTTAAAAAATTAGATATCTAATATTATAGTTATAATATTAAGATTTTCAGTAAAGTACTTTTAGAAAGGTAACTTTTTTAAAAAGGAAGAAGTTGTAATTTTTATAAGTTAAATAGCTATTATACTAATCAAAAGTTCTAAAACAGAGTATTATATAGAGGAATCTTTTAATAATATTAGTTTTAAAGTAGTTAGTAAAAGATAAATTTGTAAAAGTTAGAATATTTTACTATAAAAGCAGTATATATGCTCTTATTTTATTTAAAGTATAGGTTATTATAAAAAATTAATAATTTATTTTAAAATAACTAAAATAACTATAAAAGCTAAGTAGTAACTAAAAAAAGAAAAAAACTGGATTTTCTAGCTTATAAAATATATATTATATTTAAAAAAAGTTAGTAAATTTTATTTTATTAAATAAATATAGTAATATATATTTTTATTATTATTAAATAAAATTATTATTTAAAATTATAAAATTGTCTTTTTTTGAAAAAAAACTTAATATTTTTAGTAGTAAAACTTTAAAATAAATAAATAATTTTTTTAAACTATCTAGTTTTAATAAAATATTTAAAATACTAGTATTATTATTAAGTAGTTTAGAAAAAAAGTATAATTTATAGCTTTAAATTAAAAAAAGCTTTACTTTTTAAATTAATATTTTATATTAAATATATAGTTAGCTACTTTTAAAAGTAGCTGATTTTAATTTTAAAAAGTAAGTAAAAATAATTAAGCTAATAAAATCAGCTTAATAAATATATTTAAGTATATTTATTTGCTTTTATATATTAAAAATTATTTAATATTTAGTATACTTTACAAAAAAAAATAACTTGTTTATAATATAATTATATAAAAAACTATATTTTATACTATATTTAAAAGTAAATATAATAGCATAAAAGTAGGCTAATAATTATATAAGATATATTTTTATAGTTTATAGCTATAAAAATTAAATATATATTAAAAAATAATTATATAGGTAAAAATTTAGCTAAAGCTAACTAAAGCTATATTTTAACTAAATATTTAACTTTTACTTCTAAAGCTATACTTTAAAAATAAGTAAATATAAAAAGTATATATACTAAACATATATATATAAATACTTTATATAAGTTTATAGTTAGTTTAAATAAATTGAAAAATTATAGTATATTAAAGTATAGTTTTAATTATACTTTATATAGTGTAGCATTATTTTAAATTTTAAAATAGCTAAAATATTAGCTTAAATTATCCAAATATGCTAAATAAGTCTAATTTTTACTTATTTTTATATATTTAAAGTTATTTTCTTATTAATATACTTAAAAAAAAGTTTATGATTTTATAATATTATATAGTATAGTTTATTTTGTTATATAAAGTTATATTTTAATTCTTTTATTATTATATAGTTATATTATAAAATAAAAAATATGTTTAAATATAAATTAAATTAAATTGCTTATAATCTTATAAAATATAAAAATAAATCTTTTATATTATAATATATTACTAAATTATTTTTTTTTAAATATTATTATTATACTAAAATACATCTTTAATACTAAAAGTATGCTAATTTAATATATTAATTATTTAAACTTATATTATAAATTTATACAAGTAAATATAAGTTTAATAAGTATAATATCTTTGCAATATAACTATAAAAATAAAAAATATATATATTATTCTAGTTAAAATTATAAATATTTTTAGCTTTAGCTAAAAATATTAACTATATAATATATTATAACTTATACTAATTTAGTAGTATTAAAGTTAACTATTAAAGTATGACTTTAATAATATAGAAAATATTAAAATTAATTTTTTTAACTAGTATAAAAAATATATTTTAGATTATATTTAGATTAAATTTTAATCTAATTAAAAATACTTAGTCATTTTTTAAGCTAAATTTAAAGATTATATTAAACTATCTACTAAAATTATACTTTATTTTCCTTATATAATAAAAGAAAATTTTTAATAATTTATAAATTTGTATTAGATATACTTTTTTATATAGTAAAAAGGTAAAATATTAGTAAAGCTAATCTAAAAAAACTTATAAATATATATAAAAAGCTATAGTTATAAGCTATATATTCTAATAAAGTAGTTAAAGCTTAAAATTTATAACTATTAGCTATAAAGTATAATATTAGGTATTAAGAAAACACTTTAGTATAAGTATATCTTTTTTAAAATTATTATAATAATTTTTATTTATTTATTAAATATTTTATAATAAAATATTTTCCAATTTAAACAATAATTAAAATATTTATTATTTAAATATTAGAAAACTTAAAATATATAAATATATAAATATTTATTAAATCTTTTATTTTATTAATATAGATAAATTATTAATTTTTAATTTAAAATATTGAAAAAACTAAATTTTTATTAGTATTTCAAATAATAATATATTATTTATCTTATTAAATAAATATATTTTTTTATTAAAGTTTTTTTTAATAATTTTTAATTAAAATTTAGTAAAATATACTAATAATTTTAAATTTTATATATTGTATTAAATATTTAAGCTTACTTTTTTTTAATTAAGATGCTTTTTATAAAATTTGAAATTTTATATAATAAAGTATATATTTTAAATCTAAATTAATTTATTTTAAACTGCCTATTTATTTTTAATTAAAATTCTTATATTATACTTTTTGTTATTTTTACTAATAAAAGTAATGAATTTAAGCAATTTTTTATTATATATATAATACTAAATAAATAAAATATTTTTATATAGTTATTTTTTAATTATATTAAATTTCTACATTTTATTAAGTTTTTTAGATTAGAATTAACTACTTTTAAAAATAACTAATTTTTTATTTAATTTAAGATATTTAATTTATGTTAATATTAGTTAAAAATTTTTATACTTAATGCCTTTATTATTTAGTTTTTATATTAATTAAACTCTTTATTTAAATGTACTTAATAAAATACATTTAAAAAAAGTATAAAAAAATATTTAAAATATGCTATAAATATAAAATAAATTATATTTATAAAATAAAAGTAACATTATTTTTTAATTTAGATATATTAAGTTTAAATAAGAATTTTTATATTTTAAAATTAGTAAAAATTATAAAAATAAAGTTTTATAGTTTATAGTTTTTTTTTACAAAAATGGTATAATAATTTATAATAAAAAATTAGTTATAAATAATCCTTAAAAGTTGATGTATACCTTATATAATAATAAATTTAGTTAATTTTCTAATATTAAAAAAATAAAATAAAAATTAATTTATTTTTTAAATTTAGCTATTTTAAAACAGAAAATTTCTAAATATATATATATAATTATAAAGTAAAATAACGTAAAACACTAAAAATCAATTTTAAAATAATAAAATTAAGTTAATACACCTTAGTAATACTTTTTTATATAAGTAAAAAATAATATAATATTAATTTTTATGAAATTTAGCTATAAAACATTGCCTAAATTATTTTTGTAAATTAATATATACATATGTAAGTTTTTAAACATAAATTCTGAGTCAAAAATAAAACCTAGCAAAGATTTAATCTATAGTAAATTTTGCTTAAATGAATCTTTATTTCAAAATTACAAGAATATTTATATAATTATAATTTTTTTTCATGATTACTTTTGGTGTAAAATTTGCCAAGAATATCCAAAATATTACCAAGTGCAGAAAGCTATTTTATAAGTTCAGCTTGAACTTTTTCTTGATCTCTACCAATTTTTTTATAAAAGTCAACACGGTAAGCACAAGTTTTCATAGCAAGCTAAGTAGGTTTATAGTTTGTTACAAATAAAATATTACTGTAAAGACGTGTGAAATCAATGCAGAATGATAATTTTTAAGAGCTCTACCATAGGCTTTGGAAAAAAAGTTTGCTAATTCTTAGTTTTTCTTGAGTTTGTTTCAAAGTTTTACAGGTAAAACGGAGACCTCTAAATATAATTAAGCAATCACTTATTTAAATTTCAGTATACATTTTTAACCATAAGAAACCTTGAGTACCAGCACTCTTCTTACCTAATCTTTGTTCGCTTTAAACTATTTTTTATAAGGTATTAAGCTCAGTAGAATTTTTCAAGTTTACAGAACGAATTTTCTAAAAATTTTAAAAAATTTACTGAAATATTTCCATTCATAACAGATTTAACTGGTGTAAAAACAGTTGAGTATAATAAATCTTATTTAAGTTAAATTAGTAAGAGTATACTCAAAATTATGAATTTTAATAAATTACCGAAAAGGATAACTACCGATTCAGTTGCTTCAAGGAAAGTAGCTATGTCGATCCCATCTTCTATAGAGACATCGATTAAGATTTGCTAATTGTTTCAAAGTAATCGGTATGTACACTCATTATTCTATATTTTAAACTATAAACTAGCTTCTATTCGAATCATTTGGTTTCTAAACCACTTTTGATAAAGCTTCCTATCATAAAATTTTACTATTAGACGTCATCAATTTTAATATGCAATCTAATGACTCAAAAGCTAATAAAGTTCATTAATCTTTGATTATAAAATTTAAATTAGTTTTGTAAATTCAGGATACTCCAGTAAAGATTCCTCAAGTATTTGGCAGTATATTTTATTCGTTATTTTTAGAAAACTAATAATTTTAATGAAAATATAGTATATAATTGGCTTATCCTAATAGTAAGCTCAATATTATTTATACTAAGATGCGAAGTTAAAATAGCAAATAAAAGTTATATATATTTATGTAATAGATTGCATATTTTTTTCTTTACCAATTACTTTGAACTCATTTTTTAAATCTAAACTCTAAGATCAAAATCTTTTTCTCAAAAACATTTACATTTTAAAATGGAGTTATCATACAATTTACCCACCTTAAGCGAAGGTTTAGTAGAGAACTTCTCCACAAATAAACTACAGCTAGGAATACCATCTTTAATACTTCAGGTTTTACATGTTAGAAATGCAAAAATTGGCGGCGATATAAACAACATTGAGCACAACACCAAGTAAATTATACTAAATATAAATAAATACTCATAAATTTAGACTTGTGATTTCAGATGGAACTCATATTATTGCAGGTTAAAATTTTTAATCTTATGGTTACTTAGTTTTGTATAGTCTATGTAAAAAAGGGATACGAGGGCGAAATTTCACAACAAAATAGGCTTAACATTATTGAAATAAATGAGTACGAAATTGTATACCAAAATTCAAAGAAGTAGATAGCCATTATGATTTATATTAATATTCTAGATATCTTGTGATTAGTAAATTCAAAGTTATTGCCTGTCCAACAGGAAAAATAGGAAATCCTTCTGATGAGTTTGTAAAAAAAGGCCAAGAAAATAACGGTGTTGGAAGTGTAAGTAAACCTGATTTGAATTTTATTTAAGTTTTCCTTAGGCTAATAGAAATGTTCAAAGCAACCAAATTAAACAAGATATGAACCAAGTCCAAAACACTAATGTAAATTCTTTTGGACAAAATAATGCTGCTTTTAATCAACAGCCGCTCCAAGTTTCAAACAACCCATTTACAAATAGTCCATTTGGAAATGTTCCAAATCGAAATCCTTTTACTAAGTATTTTGTAGTAATATAACTTTTACTAACTATTTCCAGTCAACCTCCTCAGAGTGTAAACGGAGGCGGACAGGGATTTAATACATTTAATTCTGGGTAAACTATATTTTAATACCCTATATTTATATTTTTAGTGGCCAAGCTAATCAGCAAACTGATTTTATAAACATCTCCGAATTAAATCCTTTTAAACAAAAGTGATGAAGATTCAATGATTTAATTTTAACATTTGTTTTAGAACCACTTTTCGGGCTATGATTAGTTTGAAGACTGAAATTAAGAACTACAAGAATCAAAAGGGAGATGGGAAGTTGTGCAACGTCCATTTTTTGGACAATTCAGTTAGCTGATTTATAGTATTGTCACTAACACACTTTTAGGGTGAAATCCGTGCGACTGCTTTTAATGCTGAAGTTGACAAGTTCTATGACTTACTGGAAGTCGGAAAGGTAAATTTTATGGTATTATATTGCCTCATTAACTTTCTCTAGATGTACCAAGTCTCAGGTTTTAAAGTTGGAAATGCCAACAAGAAGTTTAGCCCTTTAAAGGGGGATTACGAGCTTACTTTTCAAAACGCTACTAACATAATTCCTGTATAATTTTGAGTTATTCACGTACTGACTTTTTAGATTAATGATAGTATCCCCACTCCTAGGATGCGTTATGATTTTGTTAAGCTATCTGATATTGAGCCCCTCGAAGTCAATACTCTAATTGGTAACGCTTATTTGAAGCAAATTTTAACTTCTTTTAGATGTAATTGGTCTAATCAAGGAGGTATCCGACATGCAAGCTATCACTAGTAAGACTACTGGGAAAGAGGTAAATAATTAAATTGCCCCTGTTTAATACTTCGTAGCTTCACAAACGTGAAGTCACCTTGGTTGATAATTCAATGTGTGCAATCAGGCTTACTTTGTGGGATAATAAAGCTGATACGTTTGATGCAACTTCTGGGTCAATTTTAGCTTGCCGTTCAGTTCGTGTTGGTGAATTCCAAGGTAGATTCTACTAAAACTATAAACCTAAGTTTTTTTAGGCAAAAACATCTCAACTACAAGCGATTCGGTACTTTCCATCGATCCCGATATCGACGAAGCTTACGCTTTACAGACTTGGTAAGGAGTTTAACTGCTATTTTCTAATAACATTTAGGATGGGTACTATCCAACCCGATACTGATTTCAGCAGTTTAGCATCTGGTGATGCTGGGGTAAGAAGCTTGTTTGATTCTCCATTAAAGCGTCTGAACGAAATCAAAGACCAGCCTAACTTTGCAGCCTCTAAAGTAAATATTATATGCTATTTTTATTGAATTGTTAAGGCCGAATATTTTACGGTTTATGGTGTAGTTACTTCTTTACTCGGTAGTTTAACTTACCCAGCTTGCCCCAAAGAGGGATGTGGCAAAAAAGTAACTCAAGAATCGGGTGACCAATATCACTGTGTTAAATGTAATCGTAACTACCCTAACGTCAATTACCGGTAATCGTTCCTATTTAAACTTTGCTAACATTTTAAAAGGTACATCGCTACTTGTCGTGTCTGCGACGATTTAGAGGACATCTATGCCCAGATCTTCGACCCTCAGGCTAGAGACTTAATCGGAATGGACGCGAATGATTTCGAACAAATTAGAGTGCCCTTTTTTAAGATTTTAAAATTAACTTTAGCTTTTAGAATGACAGCGACCAACTCAACAGGATTATGGCACAAATCAACCATACACCAGTATTGCTATCCATCATGGCTAAACGTGAAACCTACAACGTAAATTTTAATTAATTTTATTTTTCTAATATAATTGCTTAACAGGATATTGAAAGAATTCGTTACAACATCAGAGGAATTAAGCTTTATCCTTATGCAGATTCCAACAAGGCACTACTTGATTCTATCAAGCAGTACATCTAAGTATCTATTTATTCAGATGATACCTTAATTATCAATTCAACAGCACTTTGCAATTATTTATTTCAATTTGACAAATTACCTGAATTGACATTACAATAAATGTATGCTAAAATAATTTACATAAGTGATAATAACTTAATATATTTGACTTTTTTGAGAATGAAATTTTATGGCTTGTTAATAGCTTTTTATTTAAATACTTGTAAAAAGTGAAGTGTGCTTGGATGAAAAATCTTATACCAAGATAAAATTTTGGATAAAAGAAAAAAATTTAAAAAATAGTGTTTAAGGTATATATATATCAGTTAAGATCTGTTTTTAACTTTAAAATTAGTAAATATAATTTACAAAGTAAAAGTAGACTAATATGCATATTATTTATTAAAAATTAGTAAATAGAAATTTAAATTTTATTACATTAAACTAATTTAATTAGCTATATTATACATTAATTTTACTTTTTTATAGCCTTTATTTATACTTAACTTTATATTTATCTTTTATAAAAACTTATTTATTTTATTATTATTTAATTTTTTAAATTTTACTTTTATAGTTTTTAATATTTATTAAGATAAATTTTTAAAATAAAGTATATAAAAATATAGTATTTTAATGCTATTTTTAAAATAATATTTAAAATTATATATATATTAGTTAATTTAAAATATTTAAAAATTAGATAAAATGTAAAAATATTTTTAAAAAATTATTAATTTTATAATGCTTAATTTTATATATTTTTAATTACTTATAAGTTATAAATTATTATGTAAAAACTATAGCTAATTTTACTTTTTTAATTATAAAATTTAAAAAATATAGCTATACTTAATTTTAAAGTGCAGTAAAAAAACAAAGCTATAAAATTAGATTAAATATATTTTAAGTATTTTAATATTATTATTAAAATAAAAAAATATATATAAATTATTAAAATTTTGCTAAAATTTTATTATTATTATTTTAAATTAAAACACTAAGCTATAAATATATAATTAGCTAATTTTAAAAGATCTTTTTTTAAATTTTAAAATTAGTTGAAAATTAATATAAATAAAGTATAAAAATATTATATTATACTTTTAGTAAATTCTAATAAAAAATAATATATTTAAAAGTAAATTTGCTATTATATAACAAATTTATTTTAAAAGTATTATTATTATTATAAATAACTATAATATAAATATATTAAAAAATTATTATTACTTATATAATATATATATAATATTTTTAAATAATTTTTTTTATTAAAATTATTATTGTGATTTATAATTATTTATAAATTTTTTAAGTTTAGATATATTAATATAAATTTATAAATTATTAATATTTTTAAATTAAAGCTATTTTTTTAAAATATAGTTTTATATTATATATAAATTTAAAATTTTTAATTAGCTTAAAATTTAAATCAAGTAAACTATATTAATTTTTTTTTACTAACTTGATATTTTAATTTTATTAAATTTGATATAATTTTTAATAATTTAAATAATATATATTAGATTATTAAAATAAATTGACTTTAAAATTAGAATAATTTTATTGCTATAAAGAAAAAAGTTTATTATATAATAAAAAATATTAAATTAAAAATTTAATAAGTTTATACTTTATAAAGTAGCTTAAATTTCTTTATAAAAAATTTAAGTAGTTTTATATTAATACTAAAATATAATTTTAGCTTACTTAATAGCAAAATATACTTAGTATTTATAGCATTTAATTATTATGAAATAATGAAAACACTTAAAAAATTTAAATTAATTAAATAGTAAAAAGTTTAAAAAAAGTAATTATTTTATTAATAAATAATAAATAATTTAAATTATTAAATTTTAATTTAATAATTACTAAATTAAAAAGAGAATAAAAATAAAAGTTAAAAAATAAATTTAATATAAAAGCTAGTTGCTAAAAAATAGTTTAATTTATATAGTTATAAAAAAAATTATAAAAAAATAAAAAAAATAAAAAGCTAAAAAAATAAAAAATAAAAAATAAAAGATAAAAAAATTTAAATAAAAATAATTTACTACTAAATTTTATAACTATAAAACTATTTGCATATTTTTTATTATATTATAATTAAAATATATAAAAAATATTTACTACTTTACTTAACTAAAAAAAGCTAATATATTATATTAATATAAAGTATAAACTATTTTAATAATATTTTTTTATAAAAAAATAAAATTTAATAATAAAAATAGTAATTTATTTAAAAAAATAATATTTTTAATAAGTACAAAATAGGAATAAAGCTACTATATAGAATATAAATACTACTATTTAGCTTGAAATAGTTAAAGTTTTTACTTTTAGCTATTAAGCTAATAATAAATACTTTTAAAACTTATTAATAAATTAATAAAAGTATATTTATAAAATAAATCTTATTTAGCTTAAAAACTATAATATTTTTTAGCTTTAGTTTAATAAAAAAATATTATTATTTACTTTAAATTATATATTTTATAATATTTACTAAACTTTATAATTATAATAAAATCTAGTTAATAATATTTACTACTTATTTAAAACTTAAAATTTAATTAATTTTAAGCAATATTAAGTTGAAAAATTTTATTTAAATATGTATTTTTAAATAAAATTTTAATATTATTTATTTAAAATTTGAAATTAATATTTATATATAAAAATAAAGTTAAAAGTTTTATACTTTCTATTAAATTAAAATAAAGTAGTAATCTTTAAACTTTTTCTCTATATAAACTGTATATTTGTTTATTTTTTTATAGTAGGTAAACTAATTTTTTCCTTATCAGATTCTTCTCTATTTTTAAAAGCAAAGCAGCTAGTGGTTTATTTTCCCCTTTTTAATATTTATTACTTTACTATCTGTTGCTTAAACATTTAATATTTCTAGCTTTCTAGCTTTCTAACTTTATAATCTGGATTTTTTTATAGTTATATATATTTAGTATTTAACTAATAATATAATAAAGTAAGTATTTAAACTTATATAATTTTAAAAAATTTAAAAAAAATTCAAAAAGCACCTATCTACTTAAAATATAAAATAAGTTTAAACTGTTAACAAAAAACATGTTCAATTTTTTGAATAATTCAGTAAATCTAAGTAGCTGAACTTAAGAACAAGTTATATTTGATAGGACTAGGTTTGAAGCAGTTTGCTATTAATAGTTATTATTATACTAAATTCTCACTTTCAACTTTTATTTTGTATTCTCTATCCTGATATCAAATTCAACTTATATTTTAAAGCTACTAGAGCTATAAAGCTGTTACTGTGCCAAAAGTTGGAATTACAGGCAACAAACCTTTATATCCTGTTTTAAGAACTTGCTTCTATTCTTGAATCGGTTCAAATCACTATCAATTTAAATAAGCAAATAAGTTAGAATATAATAAAGTAGATAAATCATTTAAAGAAGGTTTAGTATAAAATTAGTTCTTTTTTAGATAGGGCAATGGAGCCTTGATTAGATGCTTAAGTTCAATTCATATCGGGTTGTCATAAACTAGCATTGGAAATGTATCCGAAGCCTAACAAATTTAAAAGTTGATGGTACTGTCGGTTCAGTTTTTACAACCAATTTGACAACATATTTGTAGTTAAATTTGTATTAAGGATTATTGTTGGGCTTTGCCACCCAGGTTTAGTTATATTTCAATAACAATTAAAAAAAGAATACTACTAATAAAATACCATTTGTAATATATATAGTAGCTTATTTATAATAAAAGACAGATAGCGCCAAATAAATTTATTGATAGAAACATAAAGCGAGGTGTTAGTCCCAATTATCTTCCGGTTCTTCTAGTTCTTCAGGATCGTTTATCAATGCTTCTACATTACTCTCGATATCAGCCTATCGAGTCAAAAAGATTAAAAGCTTAATAGAAATAAAAAGTACATCAAGGTTAGGTTCGAACGCAACGACTTTACCTTTAAGGTTATCAGTAGCTACATACAACAACTATAAATAAGGAAAAAGAAGTTAAAAAACGAGTTAAATGTAAAATACTTGAGTGTCAGTGTCGAAACAAAGTACGGAAGACATCCTATAGAATTCCAAGCTCAAACTTTGGTCACCAACTTTAGTTAAATTACCAGTCAATTCATCTTTAACTAAAACCACCAGTCTAATTTTATTTTGCTGATTAGGCTGCGGTATCGCCAACAAATATTGATTTTCCAACTTGATTACATCGAACTGTTGGTTTCTACCACCATTAATTAATTTCACTTCCTCATCTATTTTACGTTTAAATTGCCTATCTGAAGTTGGCTCTAAAACTTTAGTTTTCTTAGAGTTTCTACGTTGCCTTGGTTCGGTTAATATGGAAGCATCTGGTTCCGAAGTTAAAAGTTCAAATTTTAGATTGAAAAGTCCGTCATAAACTTGGATTTTAGAACTGGCGTATTGTACAAAGATAAACCTATCTAACACTTTTAAGCTAACGACTGACGATTTTTGCAAAGTGTTGCATTCGTCTAAACTTATTTTTTTGTTGATACGTATATCACTTAAAACTATCCGATCACTTTTACTATAAAACCAAAATTAACCTTAAGCCTATGTATTCAAACTTAAAAACTTACCCAGCTGCCAAAACTTTGTAACCGCTAGTTTTCAAAAATTTACAAGTTAGAACCTCAAATTCTATACAATTTAATCTAAATGTAGGTATAGAAGTTCGAAAATCGTAGAAAGGGAGACCACCTTCTCTACACCCTACCGCTATCAGATCTTTATCGTAGGTTTGGATGTTATAACCGTACGAAAAACAATTCGCAATACCTTCCACTTTAAAATTACCGTTCAGTTGCATAGTTTCCAAATCGTATATATGTACCGAACCGTCGTTGCTGCCACTTAGAAGTTGGTCCTCTTTATACCGAGTTATCACATTTACAACCGATTTATGGCATTTCTCGTAGGGTGGATTATAAGTACTTGAATGGATTGGATGGTAGCTACCAATTGGGTATCCATTTACTGCATTTCCATTACTTTTAGAACCATTTAAAAAGGTTAAAAAACAACAAAAATATTACAAATTTTCATTAGTTGGGTGGTTAGTTTCTGAATCGGTTAAATCATAGATATCTATACTTCCACTTTTCCTGCCTATAAACAAACTACAAACAAATTTAATTCACTACTTTTTATAAAAAAATATGTACAACTGATCGTAATATAAGTTACTAGCTTTCAAATTATCGTAATACTTGGTTGAAACTTTACCGTTTGAGAAGTTACCTACATGGTCCTCCTTCAAAGTTAATAGCTCTAAATTTTCACGAAGCTTGTACAGTGGTCGTAAACTTTCCATTCTTCTTCGAATTCTATTAAATTAGTTGTGTACTACTAATTTCTTTTTATGAACTTTCCAGTAATTGGATAACAAATAGTTAATCAAATCTCTTAATATACGATTAGCTAATAACTACTTAATTACTTATTTAGAAACCAGTTAATTGGATAATTAAGGAATGAAACGGCGCAGTAAAAATTATAATAAATACTATGCTTTTTGATTTGAAACTTGATTGTAAATGAAATAAAAATTATATATTGTTTCAAAAATAGAGTGAGGAAGATAAATTGCTTTAAAATAACTAACAAAACTTGTCAAAATTAAAACATAATAAAAATAAACTTATATAACTTTAATAAAAGTTTGGTATACCTTTACAATTAAACTTTAAATATTCAAGTTATACTTTATATTTTTTATTTAAAGTTCTAATTATAGTTATTACAATAATTGGAATACAGTTTATTAGTATACTTATTTAACTTTAGATCAGTATATAGCTACAATAATCTCTTTATTTTAAAATTGTAATTGAAACAGTTCTATTAAATATTAAAAATATTTTTAATTTAAAGCTTTTACTTAATTTATTACTAACTAAAATTTTTAATATATTTTATAAATATATATATCTGTACTATACTAAAATTAACTTAAAAAATATTTTTTATTAGATTAATATAGTAATAATTTAAAAATGTAAATATAAAAAATATATATAAAAGCTAATTTATAATATTTATATATTAATTTTATTATAAAGTATATTTTATTTTTTTAATATAAAGTAAATTATTTTAAAAGTATATTATAACTTCTTTATAATAAAATTAATATAATATAATATAATATAAACTACTACTATTTAAAAACTTTTATAATTACTTAAAATTTAATAAAGTTTAAATTATTTTACTTTTACTTTTTATAAAGCTTTTTTTTAAAGTACTAAAGTACTAACTTTAAAATATTAGTAAAACTAGCTTATTAAATATTAGCATCTAACTTTATTAATAAAAGTATTAAATTTTTTATTTTTAATAAATAAGTAATTTATTTAAATAATTTTTAAAGCTAAAAAATTATTAATAAAATTTAAATCTAATTAGCTAAAATTATTATAAATAATTATTATAAAAGTATTAAATTATTTTAACTATTATTTTTAAAAGATATTATAACTATTATTAAATTAATAAATAAGTAAAATAACTAAAAAAGGTTAAATAGTTTTTGCAATTTTAACCTATATATTAAATTTATTTAAAATATTTAAAAGTTAAAAAGTTATTAATAAGTAAGTTTGTTTTTAAATAATAAATGTTAGTTTATTTATTATTATTAATGTTAGTTATCTATTTACTATTAAAGTAATTTATAATAGTTAAACTAAATAAAAAAAATTTAAAATTCTTTATTTTTTAACTAAGTATTTAAATATATTATATTTTTATACTTTATTATAAAAATTCCTTAATTATTAATACTATTTATTTTTTATAGCTTACCTTAAAAATAGCTTTTTTATTTTATTAAAAAATACTTTAGTTTTAGCTTTTAATTTACTATTTTTTCTGCTATATATTATTATAAAAATACTTTATCTTATTTAAAAAAGTTTAAAATTTCTATAATATTTACTACTTAACATTTTTTAAAACTTAATATAGCTTTAACTCTATTATACTATTTCCACTATTTATATAAAATATATTGGATAATTTTCCAGCTTTCTAAAAAATGATTATTTAAAAAGTTTAATATATTAGTACATAAAATGGCAAATGCCTAATTGTTACAATTATTAGCTAAAAAATTAACAAACATTTCTTAAAAATATTTAATAGTGTCAATTAATATAACTAAACTTAACTCTTACTAATAATTACCAGTTATAGCAGAAAATAAGAAATATTTATCTTATAAACACTTTATAGCTGCTACAGCACTCCAATTTATATACTTTAAAAGTAAAATAGTAATAAAAACAGTTTCTAAGAAAAAAAACAGGTTTATAATTACTGACATTAAAACAATTATAGCCTAATATTCAAACTCTATAAAAGTTGATTCTTATATATTCCAATTTTAATATTTTATTAATTCTTTTTCAGTTATGAATAAATTTACTATCTCTAAAACTATACTTAAATATTTACTGGAATTATAGAATCTTTTTATGAAAAAACTAGGATATATGCTTGTTTTCATCATCCTAATTATATAATACTAACTCAACTCAACTCAACTTAGAGTAGGTTGATTTTAGCCACCATTATTGTATTTAAGTTATAAAATGGCAGCATTAATAAGAAAAAAACATCAAAAAGGATATAATAGTTTAATTTTATGTTACATTATAAGTTCGATTTAAATAAAATATACGAAAAGTAAATTAGGTAAAATTCATATATATAAATTAAACCTATATTATGATATATCTTAACAGCCTTAAGAGAAAGATCTAAAGATTCTGTAACATAATTCTAATTATGACTAAAAATTACAAGCCACAAAAAATATTAAACTGGAAAAGAAGTCTTAGGTATTACAACACCTTTGGTAATATTATTGTGATTTTGACTGTAATCTTGAATGATTATCGAAGGTACATCTTCATCAGGATGCTCAATTAAAATCGGAAGAGCGATTTCGGAATTACTATCGTATGTCGAATAATCATCGTTTAATTCAGTTCTGGGCTCTTCAGCAACTTTCAAGCTATTCAGTGCTGCTATTAAATCTGATGAAAAAGTTTCCATATTAGGTGGTTCTTCTTGGATTGCAACCCAATCGTCAGGAGGTGAAGCAGGTGGTGATATTAAATAAAGCTTCTTACTCTGGTTTACTTGTAAAAAATCCTTTTCAAGAGATTTTACCGGCTAGAATTATTAGTACCAAATCAATGATAAATAATACCTCCAAACTATATAGCATAAGTAAAGTTCCATCTGGAAGTGTCCGGAGATGAAGGTTCCTTATTGCTTCGGTTACACTAAATCCTAATGATTCCTCTATATCATAAACTACAATAATACGCTCTAGCTTTTTTAGAGGTACAAAACGGATGACTTCGCCAAATTTAAGTACTTCTACTTTCAACTCTTCAAGTTTAGAAGTTTCAAAAAAATGCGAATTCAAATCAACAAATACCATACAATTTGTTTTCTTTATACTAACATTGTATTCTTCTTCTTCGATGTTTATCGAGTTAATTATAGGTTGTTCTACTACCATCATTCCAATCTAATAGTTAATAAATAAGAAATGATTATTTATAAAGCGGTTACTTAGCTAAGCTATATGATTTCTTCTGTTGAATTTGTAATTTATTTAGTAGATCGTTAAATAGATTCAGAATATTTTATTCTCAAATATTCGCACAATCCGAAAATACCAACATTTATTAAAAAATTAAAATAACTTTAAGATTTATAAAAAGCATTATATAAAGCCTAACCTATTTAAGTAATATATTTCTTGTAATATTAAATATATACCACTGCAGGTTTACAATAACACCGTCTTTAGTACTAAAAGTTAAATGTCTACAGTTTATTTATTAATTTTAAATAAGAAACAACAAATAACTTTTTCAATATATATACTTTTACCTCTACGTATTCTGTACAAATAAGCAGATGATTTATATTTGGAGGTTATCAAATTACTAACTTTTCAAATTTTAAAAAATAGAATTCATAAAAGTTTTAATCTTTTTTTAATTAAATTATATAGATTATAAGTTATTAATTATAAATAAATAAAAAATAAGTTTACCTTTAACTCTAATAAATTTTCAACAAATTTCTAATTAACTCTAATAACTTATTTTAATAGCATCAATTAATCTAGCATATTAAGCTATTATATAAATATCTTAGTTTAGATATATAAATATATTTTAAATTTATATATAATTTAACTTAATATAAATAAATAAAATATATAATGAAAGTATTTTATTAGATAAAATTAATATTTATAAATAGCAATATTATATAATTAAGCTAATTATATACACTTATAAAATATAAAATATAATAGTATAATTAAATATACTAAAATATAAAAATTATTTTCTAAAAAAGTTTATAAAGCTGATTATAAAAACTTTAAATAACTAAAAGTAAAAATTAACTCTATCTAATAAAAATCTACTAAAATATATTAAGTTTATTAAAAATAATATATATTAAAAATTAAAATTATTGCTGTTATAAAATTAAAAACTAAGCTAAAATTTAATTTAATTATAATATTAGTAATTTATATAATATTATTATAGTTAAAAATTACTAAATAGATACTAATATAGCTTTAAATATTTATATTTAAAATTAGAAATTTTTTAATAAAATTATAATAATTTTAAATAAAAAAAATTAGCTACTTTTAAAAGTAAAAGATTTTAATTTAAAATTAAATAATAACAAAATAAATAAATAAATAATTTTTTTAATAACTTTATATATTATTATCCTTATATATTTTAGTAAATTTTAATAAAAGTTATTAAAAATTAATATTTTTAAAGAGTAAATAGTACTTTTAAATATATATATACTATTATATAGTATATTTACTCTTTTAAAAACTAAAAAAAATAAATTAATAATAATATATTTAAAATTTAAATTTTAATATAAATTTAGTTTTTTTTAATTGTAACTTAAAATATTAAAAAATTCTAATATTTAAAAATAAATATTAAGAAATAAAATATAAATAAATATATTTAAAAAAGCTTTATTTAAATTTATTTAATTATTTATAACTAAAAGCTATAATTATAAGGTAAATCTTTTAGTAATTATTTTTAAGTATTTTTTTAACTTTATTTAAAAATTTAAAAGTTTAATAAAATTAAAATTAAAATTAAAGCTATAAATAATATAATAATAGAATTTTTATATTAATTAAAAAGCTTAATTTTAATATTTTAAATATTGGTTTAAATTTTTATAGCTATATAGAAAATAAAAATTATATAATAAAATTATTATATTAATATACTTAATTTTATTTATAAGATTAATAAAAGATATAATACTTATATATAATTAATTTTATTTAAATATTTATAATATACTTTAAAGCTTTATTTTATTTTTATTAAAAAAGATATTATTTATAATTATTCTTATAAACTATTATAGTTAATATAAATTTATTTAATAAGTATAATATATATTATATTTTAGAAATTAAGTATTACTTAATTTATATATACTTAGCTTAAATTAATAAAATATTAAAATTAAAAGCTTTTAAACTTAAAATTTTACTAATTAAAAATTAAAAATAAGTAAATTATTAAAATAGCTAAAAATATAACTAATTTAAGCTATAAAATTTATTTTATTTTAAATTTATAATTACAAATTTTATTATATTTATACTTTTTAAATTATAAATTTAAGTTAAAAATATAACTTACTTTATATTCTAAATTTAATTTACTAAAATATAAACTATTTTATAAAAAAAAAATATAATTTAAATTATAACTTAAGTTTATATTTATACTTTAGTATATAAATTTGCTTTATAAAATAAAAATATTTTTTACTAGTAAAACTATAGTTATAGCTTATTAATTTAACTAGTTTATTAAGCTAATTATAATACTTTTTAATTATAATATAGCTTAAATTATATTTTAAAATTTATATCTATACTATTTACTATAATTTTATTTTAAATATTTTATTAGTATAATTATAATTATATTTTAATTATATAATAAGCTTTTAAATCTAATTATATCAAATTTAAAAAAAAATTAATTATAATTATAACTTTATAAGATTATATATATAATTATATAAAATTTAATTATAATAATAAATTTTATTTATACTTGTAAATTTTTTAATTATTTTATAAATATTATTTTTAGCTAAAACTACTTTTATATAATAAAATAAATTAAAACTAGAAAAATAGTTTTTATTTAATAATAAAAACCATATATATTTTAATATTATATATATATATAAGTTTTATATTACTTATATTACTTTAAATATATTTTTAGCTTTTAAATTTATTAAAAACAAACCAATTATTAATAAAATAAATAAATAATAATGTTTTAGCTATAATATAAAAACTACTAATAATAGTACTTTTTTGAAAAATTTAGTTTTATTATAAAAATAGCTTAATAATTTTTTAATTAAAATTTTAATTAATATAAATCTTTATACTATTATTATAAAAATATTAAAATTAAAGCTACTTTATATATATATTAAATTATTTTTTTATATTTTAAAAAAAAAGTTTTAATAGTATTAAACAACTTTTATACTTTTTAATATAATTTTAAAAGTAATTTTAAATATATTTTATTACTATAAGTTATAATTAGCTATTTAGTTAAATTTGAAAATTTTAATTAAGTTAAAATAAATAATTTTATTTTTATAACAATTTTATAAAAATGTAATATATTAACTTATAATTAAGCATATTATTAACAAAATAGGTTAAATATATCTTATTATATATTATAAGTAATAATAAGTAGTATTTATTTATTTTTCTTTATTTTAGCTATTAGAACTTATATATTAATAAATAAAAAATTATTAAAAGTTATATTTTAATTATTATAAAAGTTTAGAGGAAAATAAAAAGTATCAAACTAGTATATAAAATGAATTATTATATAATAAAATAAATATTTTGCTATATTTTATTTTTTTTATTAATCTTATTATATTTTATTAGTTTATTATTAGTTTTATTATTTCTTATTTATTTTTTATACTTAGAGTTTTAATTTAAATTTAGCTTTAAAATTAGTAAATATTATTTTAATAAAATTACTAACTTACAATTAGCTATATTAAAAGAAAATAAATAATTATTTAATTTTAAAAATTAAATAAAAAAATTAAGCTAATAAAATTGATTAAAAATATTTATTTTTTATTATATTTATTTACTTTTTATATATTAAAAAGTATATAATATTTGGTATACTTTACTAAA
>JAWQFY010000327.1:0-36472 GCA_037055185.1 Capillidium rhysosporum | reverse complement strand
AAATATTATTTTACTAAATTTAAAGTCTATAATAATAAAGTAATATATTAGTTTAAATAAGTATTAATTTATAATTTTTATACTAGTAATAATTATAACTATTTAAAAAAATTTAAAGTTAATATATATAGTATACTAAATATATTTAGTAAGTTAAAATTAATATAAATAAATAATAATATAAAAATTAATAATTATATAGCAATATTAACTAGTTATTAACTTTTTTTATTAAATATATATTAGCTTTATATTAAATATATATTAACTTAATATATAATTTTACTTTATAAATAAAAAATATTTTAAAGAAAAATTAATACTATATTTAATAAAATTACTTTAAAGTAAATTTAAATTTATATTAATAATATTAAAAATAAATAAAATAAATATATTATATTTAATAGCTTTAAAACTACTAATTAAACTTTTTTTAATAATTTTATAGCTAAATAGCTAAATAGCTATATATTTTATAATATTATAATTTAAATTAGCTCAAAAAAGTTATTAAGTATAAAATTAATAAACTTTTATTATTTTATTTTTATAATAACTATAAAACTTTTAAAATATAGTTATTATATTTAAATTATTTTATTATTTTATATTATTTTATATTTAAATAAAATATATAACTAAATCATTAATTTATATTAATTTTAATATATTATATATATAGTAACTTTAAAACTTTAAAAAAATTATAATTATTTAATATAAAAAAGATTATTACCTTTTTTAACTATTATACTATTTTTTTATAATAGATTAAAAACTAAGTCAAAATATATTTATTAGTTTAAATAATTTATAATAGTTTGCAAGTTTTTAGTTTTAGTATATTTTTAATAAATTATAGTTAATTTTATTTTAATTTAATTATTATTAAATATTTTAAATACTTTTATAATTTTAAAGTTTTAGCTATTTAAAAAGGTTATTTATTTATTATTAAAATATATAAATTAGTTTTTATTATTATTTAGTTTTACTTTTTTATTTTTATTTAACTTTTTAGTTTTTTATTTATTATTTAAACTTTGATTATTTATAAATTAAATTGTAATAATTTTTTTACATTTTAAAAAAATATATAAATATCTTAATTATAAGTTAACTAAAATTAAACTTACTTTTAAGATTTTTATTATAATTTTTAAAAAATATATTTTTTAGTTATATTGTAATTAGCTTTTATTTTCTTATAAACCTTTTTTTAACTATTTTAACTTTATTTTTTTAATTTTAATTTTTTATTTAGTTTTAATATAATTTAATTTTAAATTACTTTAAATTATTTTAAAATATAGTTATTATTAATAATTATATTTAATTTTAATATTTAATAAATAAATAATATTTTAGCTTTACTAAAAGCTATATTATTTTTTATTTATAAATAAAGTACTAATTTATAAAAAATATTTTTAAAATAAATTCTATTTTTTAACTAAAATAAATATTATATATAATTATTATTATTTTTTATAATATAATCAAAATAGGTATACATTATACTATATTAAATATAATTATTATTTAAACTTATTATTATAGTTAAATTATTAATAATAATATAATAATAATAACTAATTTTATAAATTTAAATATAGTGAAGTATTTAAACTTTATACTTCTTTTAAGCTATTTAAAAATTAGTAAAAGCTTAAATACTTTTAAAATTATAAAATTTTTTATAGTTTAAAACTAAATATATTTAGCTAAAAAAAAGTATAAAAAATAAACTACTATATAAGCTAAATATTATTTTTTCCTTTTTATTCTCTATTATTATTCTTTTCTCTTATTTAAAATTAAATAGCTTATAAAAACTAATCAATTAATTATCTTTATTTTTATAATATTATCAAATAATAAACAACTTTTTTACTTCTTATTTTATTTTTATAAGTTAAAATATATTATTTGCATTTATTTTTACCTATAATTTATAATATAATTACTTTAGTAGTAAATATTCTTAGTTTTATATACTTTAGCACTACTTACTATTTAAGTAGTTTTATACTATCTATTTTAAAAAGTGAATACCTCTATTTTAGTTATACTATTATAAAAATTTTATCCTAAAATTAACTCTTTTTTACTATAATAGCTAATATATTAGATATATACAGAGTTATAACTAACTTTGATAGCTTTTATTTATTACTTATATTAAAGTCTAAAGATGAAGAGAAGATCCAAACCATTTACTCATAAATAAAATGTGTTGGGATTTTTTATTTTTAAGCTAATATATAAATAAAGCATTTTAATTAAGAATAGTTCAACTATTCAGTTTTTAATTATAAGTTTCTATACTTTAAATAGCTTAGAAAATAATTAGATCTTAGTGTATATTTTAAATAAAGGTAAATAAGTTATAAATTATAAATTTTGTTGTTTTATGTTTTAAGTAATTCTATATCATTAGTTTCTAATTGCAACTGTTTAATATAGAATTAAAATTAATTTAAATTTGAAAATTTAAAAATACTTAAATCTTTAAAAGGATGTTCTCAAGTAAAAAATTAGTTTAAAATTTTGATACTTAGAGAATAATAATACATATCCATTCCTTACCTAATTCTATTTTAGTATAAAAAACAAATTAATTTTATTATTAAGCTTATTTAAAATCAGAATTTCGATCATTAAAAAAAAAGAACTCTCGAGCGGGGAATTGAACCCCGGTCTCCCGCGTGACAGGCGGGGATACTCACCACTATACTACCCGAGATATAAATTAATTATTTAAACTTATATGAACACTAAATTATTTTTAATATCTTTTATTTCGATTTTAATTTATTTTATCTTATTAGTTTTTAGCTATTTATTTCTTTGCTAGTATTAATTTAATCGTTTATAGGTTTAAAATTCAAGTTATACCTAGTACTTAAGGTTTTTAATTAGGGTGTTTCACTTTTATTAATACATTAAAAAATCAATTTTTAAATACTATATTTCCATCAAATTTATATATTTCTTTTCTTTTATTCAAAACAATGCCAACTAAATAAACCGGATCTATGAATTTATATAAAAAAGCAATTTTTAAGTTACTATTTTTATTAGTACGATTTGATATCCTCTTGTATCTAAGACTTAATATTAAGTATTAAAGTTAATAGATTATTATAGATAAATATCTAATATTTAGTCCTAATTATTTCGAAATTAGTTTTGAAGTAGTTTTAGACTATCTAATTAGTTAAATGGGTATTTAATTTATATTATTAATATATAAAAATAGTATAATTTAATTCTAAACCTTAAATTAATCAATAGCTTACATAGTAGGTAAGTTAACAAATAGTTTCTATAATTTCAAGTTACTTTAAAAAATAGGATGCTTATATCTATTATCCTTATAATCCTATTTTGAATTATTAATATTATAGTAGTATTTAATTCAATTTTTTTTAAAAATATAAGTAGGAAATTACATTATATAGTGAGAATCTGGTAGATTTATCAGTTTAATTCTCTTTCTTATAATAGAAATATTTACTTATAAAAACTAAGTAGTAGAAAAAAATACTTAAAATAAATTTTTTTTGCAAATAATTAACTAGAACTAAAAAAATAAGTAATCCTAGTTTATAATAAATAAGTTATATTAGGTATATACTGCAATAAAAAACTTTTAGTATCTTTAATCTAATATAAATTTATAATATTTTATAAAATATTTAAATATAAATAAATAATTTAAAATACTAAAATAATTATTTAAAATAAAAATAATAAATTTTATCTAAAATGTATTAATTAGTAAATTCATTACTAAAATTAAAGTATAAGAATTATAAATAGAGTTTTAATTTTAAATAAAACTATATTATAATTATATAATATAAAATAATTTCTATTATATTATTTTATAACTAAATTATATTTATATATATATTAATTTTAAAAACTAAATAAAAATATAAAGACTTAATATAATTAAATATTTATTAAAAAAGTTAAAAAATTAAAGAGTATTTTACTAAAACTTATATAAAAATAAACTTTAAAAAGTTAAATTAGCTATATAATAAATAGTTTACTATTAAAAGTATTATATATTTTTAAATTTTAAATATAATAAAATATAATTAAAAGGTTTAAAAAAATAAAAAATAACTTTTGTAAATTCCTTTTTAATAAATTTTAAATAAAACTTAATAATTATTAAGTAATTTATACTAAATTAAAGTTTAAGTTAAATATAATTATATAGTTAATATTTAAAATTTATAGCTATAAATAGTTAAAATTTAATTAAATTAGTATATATTTATTTTATTACTATAATAAAACTATAAAAATATAATATTTTTAAAACTTATATATATTTTTTAGCAAAGTTATAAAAATTTATAAAGCTAAGTATTATAAAGTTAAATATTTTTATAATATTAAATATTATAATAAAAATTGCTTTATTTATATTTAATTATAATTAAAATTAAACTTATTTTATTATATTAAATAAATTAGGCTAGTATTTTAGCTATTTTAAAACTTAAAATAATATATTAAAGCTTTATTTTTAGTATATTATATTTTTACTATTTATTTAAACTAACTATAAATATATTTATATAATTTTATATTTAAAAAATAAAAGTTAACTATTTAAATTTTAAATTTAAATATTACTAGCTTTTTAATATATAAAAAGTAAAAAAATATGTATATTATAGCTAATTTTATTAAATTAATTTTTAATATTAAATGCAGCTACTTTTAAAAATAACTTATTATTTATTTATATTAATATTTATTTTTTATAAAAATTTTAGCTAAAATTTAATTAAAAACTAAATTATTAAAATTTTTAAAAAAATAGTCTAAAACTAGTATTTTAAAAATTATATTAATTATATTTAATTTAAAACCTTTATAATTTTTTTTTAAAACAAGTATTTAATTTATTATTAAATTTAAGTATTTATATAATTATAATTTATTTAAAAGTTTAAAAATATAAATAAATAATTATTTATTTTTAATAAGTAATATTAAAAAAACTTTTTAATATTATAAAAAAAAATTAATAGTAGATAAAGTAATTAAAAAAATAAAATAAAGCTTATATTTAAAGATTTATTGCTATAAAATATTTTATAAACTAATATAATAAATAAAAGTTATATTTAAAATAAAATAATATATAAAAAGCTAATTTAGTAAAAATTTAAATAATTAAAAGTAGAATTGAAATATTTTATTATTTAGGCTGTAAAAAAAATCTTAACAAAAAATAAAATAAAAAATATTTATATTTATTTAAACTACTAGTTAAAAAATTTAATAAAATTAGAAAAATTAAAAAGAAATAAAATTTAAAGCTTAAAAAAATTTTAAAATAAGCTTTATATATAAATTATATAAAAAATTATTCTTTTAAATAACAAAATATTAGTAAAAAAGTTTTTAATTAGGCTTAAATTTTATATTAAAAGTAAAAAATAAGTTAAACTTATAACTATTTTACTAAAAACTAAAAAATAAAACTTTGTAGAATTATTATACTATTTTTTTATATAATAATTAAATTAAACTTAGTTTTATATTAATTAAAGTTTTATACTTATTTTTAAATAATTTTATTAATATATAAAATTTAAAACTTAATTAGCTAATATATACTAAAAATAATAAGCTAAAAGTATAGCTATATTAAAAAGTAGTATATATTTAAAAAAATTAATAAATGCTAAAATATAACTTTTAAAAAAAATTATTAAAATAGTATTTACTATAACCTTTTTTATAATATTTTTTAATAAAATAATAATTTTTTAAATACTAAATAAAAAAACTTAAAAAAAAATTTTAAAATAATTATAAAATAAAATAATAGTTAAATTAATAGTATAAAATTTTACTATATTTATTTTAATTTTATTTATTTTATAGTAAATACTTTAAATAAGGCTGACAATTAAATTATTCTAAAAGTTTTCTAGTTTTTAATAGATATTATATATAAAAGCTAAAATTTTAAAGCTAAAAATAAAATAAAGTTTTAACTTTTAAATTTTAAAAATTAAGTTATAAAATAAAAAAGTAAATAGCAAAATTAAAAAATTAAAAAATAGTAAATTTTTTAATTTATATTAAATTTAATATAATAATAAGAATAAAATATAAAATAAGGATAAAATTTGCTAGTATAATAAAGAAATAAGTATATATATAAACTAAAAAGTATAGAAAATATTTATAATTAATAAAAACTTTTATTAAATATAAGTAGTTAATTTAATTATATATATTTTTTAATAGTTAAGTAATTTTTTTTCTAAATTTAAGATTTTTATATAAACTTTAATATATTTAAAACTGCTAGAATATTGCTAAAAATTAACTTATTTTTTATAAAGCTAAATTAAAATAATTAAAATATTATAGTAGTTATAAAATTAAAGTAGTTTACTATAATTTTAAATAAAATCTTACTATTTATTTTTAGAAAAAAAATTATAATTACTAAAATTAGATAAAAGATCTTTTTTAAAAAATTTTAATATTATAATATTTATTTTTCATTTTATTATATATTTAAATAAAATTAATTAAATTTATAAACTAGTTATAAAGCTAAAAAAGCTATAAATATTTTATAAAAAATATAAAAAACTTTATTAAATTTAGAGTTATTAATATTAAAATACTTTTTTAAATATAACTACTTTTTTAAAAGTAATATATAAGCTTAAAAAACTAAAAAATACTTAAAGTTATTAGTAGATATATATAAATAATTTTTTTTTAGCTTTAAATATAGTAAAAGTAAACTATTTTTAAAACTATAAAACTTTTTAAAAGATATAAATTAAACTTTATTAAAAAAAGTTAAAAAGCTAATTTATTAAATAATATTAAAATTTTTAAAGTAAATTATTAAAAAAAGTTTTAGTTTTATTATTATTATTTTTTTACTTAATTAAAAATCACTTAATTTATTAAATAAAAAAGCAGTATAAAATACTTTTAGCTTATTTTAAAAAGTATAAAATATAAAAGTAAAGCTTTTTAAAAATAAATAATAAACTTAATAAAAAGATAATAAATTTTATATTTAATTTTTTTTTCTATATTAAAAATATTTTTAAATATTTTATAATAAATAGCTAAAAATAAATATATTTTTTCATATAGACTAAAAAATAATATTGCTAAAATATTAAAAAAAACTTTAAATAGCTTATAATTATAAATATATATATATATATATATATATGCAAAAAAAGTGTAAATTAAAATTTAAAATATTATTTTTTTAAAAAAATTAAAAAAATTTACTAATATAAAGTAATTTAAAAATTAAAAAAGTATACTATAAATAAAAAAACTTATTTAAATAGTTATTTTTCAAGTTAAAATATAATTTTAAATTATATTAATAAAGTTTTTTTTTTAAAATAAAAAATATTTTAAAAGTTAAAACATTTATTATAAAAGTAAAATTACTTATATTAAAAGTAGCTTATAAAATTAAAAAAAAAATTAATTAAAGAATTAAGAAAAATATTATAATTTTTTAATAATAAAATTAAATATTAATAGATAAAATAAACCTTTTTAATAATAAAATTAAATATTAATAATAAAATAAAAACTGTATAAATTTATTAAATTAAAGTTATTATTAGTATAAAATAATTTTAAAATTTTATATTATTTAAATTTATAGTTATAATAAATAATAAGTAAAAGTTTAAATTAAAATATATAGAAAAATTATATAATTTTTTTAGTTTTAGTAGTAATTAAACTAAAGGTAAAATAATAATTAACTATTTTAGTAAATATTAATAAAAATTAATACTTAAAAAAGATAGCTAATAATATTGCAATATTTAATAGATAATAAATAAAATAATAGTAAATATAAATATAAATAATTTTTAAAATAAAATAAGCAAGGTAGTAAATAATCTAAATAATATTAGTATAAATTAAATAGTTAGTATTTAAAAATAATTAATAAATAACTGTTAATATAGTAGAAATAAGTATAGTATTATAAAAGTTTTAACTAAAAATTATAAAAAATATTATAAATTTTAAGCCTTTTTATTTATTACTTACTTAAAATATTAAAAAATATAATAAATTTAATTTAGCTAAAAAAATATTAAAATAAATAGTAAAATAAATATAACTTTTTAAATCAATAATAGTTAAAATATATAAAATAAACAATTTTTTAAATAGTTAGTTAAATATTATAATTTAATCAAATTAAAAATAAATAAGAAAAATATTTTTTAAATTATAGTTATAAATTATAGTTATAAATTAGTTTTATAATAAAATATATAATAAAGCTAGACTTATAATTTAAAGTTATATAAAAAAACTATTAAAATGTTTTTTTAAATTAATTTAATATATATTTTAGTTATTATTTTATATTTATAAAGTTTTAACTAAAATATAAAAAATTATTATTATTATTAAAAAGTATTAAATTATTTTTAAATTTATAAGCTTAAATTATATTAGTAAATAAATATACTATTTATTTTTATAACTTTTGTTTATTTTTAATTTAGTTATTTTAAAATTTATAATTAATTTAACTATTAAAATTTCTTAATATTATTAATTATATTATAAATTTTAAAGTTGTAATTATTAAAACCACAACTTTTTTCATTATATTTAGCTTATATTTTAGCACTTTTATTAACTATTACATCTTATTTATTATTTTATTTATATATTTTTTATAATAGCTTTTTAAGTATACTTATTTATTTTTCACTTATATAAGTTAAACTTAGTATTACATTACTTTTATTATGATTTTTTCTTTAAAATAAATTCATTTTTACTTTACTTTTTTAGTTAGATATTTTCTATAATTTTATAAAGATTACTAAGGTGAAAATTAAGGTTAACTGTTATAAAAAAATATTATATATACTAGGTTTAAATATATATAATATATATTTCCAAATTATATATATTTTTAAACAATAATTACTAATAATTTTAAAAATTGATTTGTTTTTAAAATAATTAAAAACCAAAGTAAATAAACACAATGCTAATTTAAATACAATTAGAACTATAATAAAAATATTTTATATAAAGTATTTACAATTATATAACTATTTTGTTATAGTTAAAAAATCTGTAATTTTATTAATATCTGGTCAAAGCAAGTAGAAAGTATATTTTATTATATTTTAACATTTTAGGAGTAGTTGCTTATTGTTTTCAATTTATTAAATTTTATATTTCTCCAAATTCCAATATTTATTATTAAAAATGGTTTTTTGATCTTATTGATTTAAATCTATATAATTAAACATATGTAATTATTTTCGCTAGTTCAATAGATTAAAATTAATTTCACTGTATAACTATTTTGAATCCACCAAAGAAACAAAGTTAAAAAAAGTTTAGAATATCTATTTGCCAACAAGCCATAATACACCCAAAGCTCGTGCATTTGTATATATTAAATTGGTTTTATTTTATTTCTTTCATGAGACTTTGAAGCATCATTAAAAGCTTTAAGAGAGAATGGCTTTTATATGCCTAAAGTAAGATTAATTTTTATTAACTAGATTCAAAGTACCTTATAAGCGTTAAGTGTAATAGTGTTAAAGTAAGTTATAAAACGAGGCAACCTTTTTTAGCAGGTTTGGTCTTAGGAGGGCAAAGTACAGCACGAATAGCTTCATCAAAGACATTCTTAAGTCCTTTCTGAGTCAAAGCAGAACATTCAAGATATTTAACCGCTGAAATATCTTTGGCCATTTGAAGTCCAAGAGGGTATGCAATTGGAGATTGTTTTTTAGCTTTAAGCTTTTCGATAGTATCTTTATCTTCGCGTAAATCGAGTTTAGTTCCTACAAGAATACTAGGAATGTTTGGAGAGTGATGGGTGATTTCTGGATGCCACTATTTTAAAATTACAAAAAAGTCGAAATTGAAAAATACCTTAGTCCTAACGTTTTCGAAAGAGGGGGGACTAACAAGTGAAAAGCAGATCAAAAACACATCGGTTTGTGGATAAGATAATGGACGAAGACGATCATAATCTTCTTGACCAGCGGTATCCCAAAGGCCAAGGTTAATAGGTTTACCATCAACCATTACATTAGCTGAATAATTATCAAAACTGAAAAAAATGAGCATAAAGATAATAATATAAATTTACACTGTAGGAATATATTCTCCAGGGAAGGCATTAGTGGTATACGAGATAAGAAGACAGGTTTTACCAACTGCACTAATAAATTTATTTATAAAGAAAAAACAATATAAAACTTACCCATCACCTACAACTACACATTTGATCGCTTGCATTTTTCAAAAAGTATATAAATTAGTTAGAACTGCTATAAAGATGAAGTATTAAGGCGTGGATATAAGCTATTTCCTTTCAAATAAGACAATCTTTTTTGATGTTTTTTGGGGAAGATTGAATAAATATTTCCTCCTTATTTCACCTTTCCTTTTGCTTTGACAATTCACGTCGCCATAATTTCTCCAATGAATTTTGAAAAAACCGTGTCTGATTTACAGGCTCCAATTATTTTTTATATTTTATGCGACTTTTAGTTTACTGGATTGAAGGTTCTTGTTACGTTAGAACCAATAAGGTAATTGGGTTTATATTGGTTTTACTTTTCAAATTTCGAATCTATTAATTATTTTAAAATTTATTCGGATAATTTATAACGGTTGAACAGAATATTATAAAAAGATATCTTCATGGGAACATTCAATGTAGTATTTTGATAGAGTAAATATCATTATTATTAAAATTATAAAATTACCATAATGAGTTATTATGCCAATATATATGATTTATATTATAAATAGTATTACATTTATTACTTAATACTATATTTTAAGTATGAAACTAAAACTCTAAGATTAAAAAATTAATTTTTAACAGTGAGATCAATAAAAAACAGTTTTTCAATATTAAAATTTAGCCTTTATCTAATAATATATTAAATTACACAATACTAGCTATTCAATTTAAAAAGCAAAAGTTTAACAGAGAAATAATAATTAACAAATAGCTAAATAACTAAATAAATCAATAGCAATACTATTAATTATATTATCTAAATTTAGATAATTTTCCAATATAACTATTTATACTAGTGCTATATATATACCAAAATATAAATTATTAGATAATCAAATATATATTTATTTATATAATAACTATAAATTTTAATGTAACTTTATTGTTTAAGTTAGTATATTTAAGTATAAATAAAGTATTTTATTAATAATTACTTTAATATTTTTTTAAAGTTTAAAAAAAATATTATAATTTATATTTAAAAATTTTATTTTTTGCTTTTTATTTTAAATAATATTCTAATTTAATAAATCTTTTATAGTAAAGTTTATAATAATATTATAAATATTATACTTATAGCTTTTTTTAATATTGTTAAAATTAAATATATTAGCTTATTATTATTTTAAAATTTTAATATATACTAAAATAATAATATAATATAAAAAAGCATATTTAAAAAAAATATATATATAAAATTATATTATACTTTTTAAAATATATATTTTTTAATAATTATTTTCTTTTTATTAAAATCAACTACTTTTAAAAGTAGCTAAGTATTTATTTATTTATTTATTTATTTATTTAGAATTTTTAAGCTTTACAAAATAATATTATATATAAAAATAAAATAAAATAAAAATTAAATTAGCTAGTTTATTAAATTAGTTTAATTAATTAAAAAATATATTTAAATTTTAAATTTTATTTTAAAAATTATTGACTATAATATTATTATAGTAAAAAGTATATTTTTAAAGTTTATAAAAATATAAAAAATTACTAATATAAATAAAGCTTAATATTTAGAAATTTATTTAAAAAAAGCTAATAAATAATTTTTTTTAAAAAACAGTATATAAAAATAAAATACTTAATTAAACTAGTATTATTATTATTATTATTATTATTATTTAATTAAATAAAATATTTTTAAAAGCTATTATATTATAAATAAAGTTAAAATATAGTATTTAGAATATAGTAATAAATTTATATATATAATTTATAATATATTTATTAAACTTGCAGCAGCTTAAAACTATTAGTTATAAGTAACTAAGCTTTAAATTTTAAATTATATAATTTTTAAAGTTTTAATTAATAACTATAGATAATAAGTTACAATTACAATTGGCAATTTTTTTAGCTTAGATTTAATAGTTTTATTTTATTTTAAATATATTTTTTTTCAGTTTCTTTTAGTAATCATTTAAATTTTAATTAAATATTAAAAAATTAAAATTTACTACCTTTAAAGGTTATAAATTATATATGTATATAAAACTATATATACTTTTATAAAATTATATTATATAAACTGTAATTTTCAGAATAATATAACTTTTTGACTCTTTTTAAACTACTAAAAAATAATTTTAAATTACTTTTTGATAGTATTATTAAAGTAAAGTAATCTGAGCTTATTAAGCAAAAATTTAATGAATCTATAAACTATTTAAAACAATACATTAAGTACATAAATTGAAAATAAACCACTTAGATATCAGCAATTAAATAATATATACTTATTTTGACTATAAATTTCAAAGTCAATTTTCTATTTCAACAAAATTTTTAATAAAATTATTTTATTTAACTATTTGATAACCTTTTAAAGATTGTATAATACCGTATAATTTGTTTATTATCTATTTTGTTTCTAATTATATTTTTCCGAAATTCTAAGTTTAAGAAAATCCAGAAACTCTATTGTTATTAATAATAAGTTATATAGTATCCTTATAAATTCCTTTTTTAGCTATAGATATAGTTATTGCATCCAAGATGTAAGATTATAAAAATAGACCATCAGTAGAACAACCGCTAAAAAGTACTACTAACTAAATGAACACCACAAACTAATTGATACCACAACAACTTATAACACCACTCTATTTAAAAAATATCTAAATTATATAGAATAGAGTAGAAAGCTATATAATTATTTAAATTGCACAGTTAATAAACACTAATTTTTAATTCCAACATCACCAGAAAAAACTCCAACGATTTACAATTTAGCTTTGTCGTTGAAACCGTTTGGATTTTTGAGTTGCCAATTCCAATTATCCTGGCACATCTTTTCTAAACCGTATTGAGCTTTCCAACCCAGTTCCTTTTCAGCTTTATTAGGTTGAGCCACGACTTCAGCAACATCACCTGGACGTCTGCCTGTAATTTTGTAATTAATCTTAACTTTGGAGACTTTAGCCATAGCTTCAATCATCTCTAAAACTGAGTAACCAGTACCGGTACCTAAGTTGTAGATAAATACATTTCCATCCTTATCAGTAGAAGTTGAAGCAGTGAATTTCTTTAAAGCTTTGATATGTCCTAACGCAAGATCTGTAACATGGCAGTAATCACGTACACCGGTACCATCTCTAGTAGAGTAGTCGTTACCGAACACCGAAAGTTGGGGTAACTTACCACCAGCAACCAAAGTAAGGTAAGGCATAAGGTTGTTGGGTATACCGTTGGGTACTTCACCAATAAGACCGGATGCGTCAGCACCTACTGGGTTGAAGTAGCGTAGTAGAACAACCTTAAACTTGGGGTTAGCTTTGGCTACGTCTTTCAAGATGTACTCATTAAACAATTTGGAACTACCGTAAGGATTGGTAGTCGATAATGAAGCGGTTTCAGGTATAGGTACTTGTTCGGGCTTACCGTAAACTGTAGCTGATGATGAAAATATTAAATTGTTGATGTTAAATTTAGACATCAGTTTCAACAGCACTAAGGTGGTGTTCAAGTTCACGTCGTAGTATTCAACCGGTTTTTGGACTGACTCACCGACAGATTTCAATCCTGCGAAATGGATTATAGCATCGATACTATGCTTCTTAAGTACACTCTCCATACCAGCATAATCAGATACATCTAGCTTATAGAAAGTCACAGATTTTGAGGCTAACTTCTGGACGCGGACTAAGCTTTGATATGAAGAGTTTCGTAAATCATCTACTACTACTACTGAATAGTCTTGTCGTAATAACTCGAGTACGGTATGGCTGCCGATATACCCAGCTCCTCCGGTAACTAAAATCGTTTTCGCTTGTACTTGAGTTGACATGATGAATGCTTACTGCTAAACTTGGTTTATTCTAGTTTCAAAAAACTAGTTCTTTTAAGTCTTTCTCAAGTCTTTTTATACTACTTTGGAAAACTAAAAATAACTCACATTTAGTGACAAAACAAAAAGTTAATTTTGTTTTATGTATAACTTTATTTTTAGAAATGTGTAGTCAGCCAATTAAAAGTAAATTTTTATATCTAATGAGTATTAACATTTAGTTGGTCGGTTTTTTAGAAATAGGTTTTAAATTATATTACTTTAAACAAATTAGAAATTCCGCCATTTATAAAAACTGAGGAATTTTAGGTTTTCATCAAAACAGAAACTTAATACTTTCAATTAACAACTAAGGTTTAGATATAAGAAATGTGGAATAATAAGTATAAGAAGGTAACACAATAAATACATTAGTATAGTTTAATTTGCTAAAACTAAAAATATAGATATCATTAAATGATGAAGCTGAAGAAGAGGAGTTAGATCCATTTTCGCTTGATTCAAATCGATCTCGCTGCGCAAGTCCAGAACCAACAAATACTGAAATAAATAAGAAAAAAACAAGTGATAGAGTGCCATTATTATCAAACAGGACAAGATCATATTTAGAATCAACTTCAGATTCGACTTTATTTTCCGACAGTTATGATACAGGTGATCTAACAACTTCAAGTCTGATAAGTCACCCTTTACAACCTGAATACGAATCTGTCAGCTGCAAAGAAGTTGAAGAAGGTGAAGTAGGAAGAAATTGTGATGGATTAGATAATTTAGTTGGGTCTTCTAGCTCGAGTCTACCTTCTTTATCAAGTTCACCTACACATCAAGAAGTGACTTTCTCCCAGCCCGAGTTTCTATTACCACCACTACCAGTAGCACAACTTCCCCAACCAGTTCGAAACCAACCTAAAGATTCCAGGTTTACCAACTTCAACCTGTTCAGTAGGTTAAATCCTTGGTCTATGAAACGGCCTACTACTGTAGTAGCTAACGACGGAGTTTTCTTCAATCTGAATGCGAAACCGGCTTTGATGCAGTCACCTTCACTATCCCCTACCTCAGATCCTACCACCGTAAACTCCGATCCGGAAGGAGAATTTAACTTAGAAGCACGTAATGGCGGTGAGTTTATATCAGACACCAACGAGCTACCTAATTACCGACAAGCTTTGGACGAACCTTCACCACCCTCGTTCGACCTTCACAACGTCCTACCTTCCTGGGCTCACCCTAGATCTCGTTTTTTAGACCACGACGATATGGAAGATCCTACTATTGATGGGCTTCCTCTTGGCTCCCTAGTCGTATTCGTAATTACGTTATTCTTCTCCTCCTTATTACAGTTCATTGGCTTTATTTTAACCTATTTGGTCCATACTGATCATGCTGGTAGACTTGGTTCTTTAGCTGGACTGGGAGTCACTTTTCTACAAATCGGGTACGGGCTTCGAAACAATATTCTGGAAGTTCAGCTTGGAAGTCAGAATTTCCACTTGCTGACATCGGACACTTTTGTACTTGATCCAACCTACGCCGGAACTGCGCCGGCTGTCCTAATTATCTCGTATACCTTGATGACACTGGGGTGGTTTAACTTCCTTTATGGTATTACCACTTTTTTGAGGTACTCTAAACTCAGATATGAGGTCAACACTTCTCCTCCTACAATTACATCAAGACAGTTGGTTTAATATTGTGATGTGATAAGTTTGACTGTATGATGGCTTAATATTTAATTAATTAGGTTTTCATTGAGGTTTTCTGGCACGTATATTTTAAGGTTTAGGGTTGTACAGTAAGGTAGAACATGATATCCTCTAAATCAAGTTTTTAATAAAGTTTTATTTATAATAAATTTTATAATATTGATAGATTTTAGGTGGTTCTATAACTTTTGGTTTAATCTAAATTTAAAAAAACTCAGCTAATTTTATTAGCTAAGATTTAATAAATATATATTATGCTTATATATATAAATTATAAATTATAAATAAAGTATAAAAATGCAGTATTTTACTACACTTTTAGTAAATTTTATTAAAAGCTATTTGTATTTAAAAATAAAATAAAACTCTAATTAAAAGTGAATAATATATTTTATAGCTTAATTTTTCTAATATATATATATTAATATTAGAAAATAAAAAATAATAAAGTTGCTTAATTTAATAAGAAAATAATATATTCCAAATTTAAATACATATATAAATATATATTATTACATATTTTATAAATAAATATATATATATATCTATATAAAATTTATTTATTTGAGTACTTTTTCATTAAAATAAAATTAGTATCTACTAAAATAAATAACTTATTTTTAATTTATAATTATTTTTCTAAAATAAAATTTATATTTATTTAAATAAGTACTTTTAAAGATGCAATTACTTAAATAGAATCTATTTGCTAAAATAAGATTTATATTTACAAAAAGTAAATATTATACTTTAAAATTTTTAAAAAAAAATAAAAAAGTAAATTAGCTTTTTCTATTTAAAATAAAATAAAAACAATGTTAAAAAATAAGTAAAAAAGCTAAGTAATATTATAATTTATATTTTTAAAATTATAATTTAAAGTAAATTAAAAAAATAGAATTTTATAATATAGTTTAATTAATAGCTATAAATAAAAGCTATTTTAGATTTTAATTTTTAAAAATCTAAAGCTAAAAAATAATATAGTTAAATTAAAAACAATATAAAAAAATTTAGTTAAAATATTTTTAAAACAGTTAATGAAAAGTTACTAAAAATACTAAAAAAAAGTAATTAAAAATAATAAATAATAAAATTTCATTTAATAGGTTAAAAATTAATTAGGTTAATTTTTATACTTTAAATTTAATAATATTATATAAAAAATAAAAAAAAACTAATTTTTGCAAATAAAAAATTTATAAAATATATAATAATAAAAATTAAATATAATTAAAAAGTATGTTTTAAATATTATAATATAAAATTAACTAAATTTATAAAATATTTATTTATTATTCACAATTTTTTATTATTTAAATAAAATAAATATAGTTAAAAAAATTAAAATATAAATTTTAAAAGCTTAAAATTTTATTAAAGAAAAAAGTTACTAATTTATAAATTTAATTAAATAAATAAAACTATATTGATTAATATATATTATAAAAATACAAGTATAATAAAAAATAGTAAATAATAATATTTTTTTAAATATTTTTTAAAAGTACTTATTATATTACTATTATTTTAAAAATTAATTTAAAATATTTTATACTAGTTAGTAAATATAAATTTATATTTTTTAATTTTTAATTTATTAAAAACCTTATTATAAAATATAATATATTTTTTTAACAATAAATTATTAATAATATAAAAAATATATTATATTTAATAAATATTATTATATAATAATTTAATTAATATTTATTTAGATAATTATAAATTTTATTATAATAAAAAATAAGTATAAATTAAAAATAAGCTATTTATTTTAATAAAAAAATACTTAAATAAATAAAATATATAGCTTAAATTATAAATTATAGCTACTATATATACTTTTTAATTTAATCTTACTAATAATTTATAAATTTATATTATAAATATATAAGTTGTTAATATTTTTAAGTAAATAATAATTATTACAAATATATTTTTTAAATAAAGTTTTATATTAGATATAAAATTAAGTATTTTAATAATATTAATATTATAATTATATATTAAAAATTTATTATTTTAAATTTAAAATTTTTAATATAATTTTTACTAATATAAAAAATATAACTATTTATTAAGATAAATTAATAGTTTTTTATAAATATTATAAATAAATTTATACAAATACTAATTTTAAAAATATTAAATATTTTTAATTATATAAAGTATTATATATTTTTAAAAGTTAAGCTTATTATTTTTTAATAAAAATAAAATAAAATAAGCTTAAATTATTTTTTTAAATAACTTTTTCTTAAATTTATATATAATTTAATAGTAAATAAAGTTAAGTAAAAGAAAATAAAATTTGAGAATTAGTAAAATTAATAAAGCTAAATTTATTATATTAATATTAGTAATTTTTATAAATTATATATTATAAGTATTAAAATTTTAGTTTTTAGTTATAATATTACTAATTATAAAAAAGTTTATTTAAATTTACTAACAAAAACTATAAATAATAAAAATAGTTATTATATTAGTATTAATTAGCTAATATATTTATTAATTTAATAGTAGTAAAATTTTTAAATACTATTTTAATATACAGTATAAGCTTTAAAAAATACTAATTATAAATTAATTTTAATATATAAATTTACTTATATATATATTATAAAATTTATATTTAAGCTTATTTTATTTTAAAACTATTTTAATTATATTTAATTTTAAAATTAACTTAAAAAAATTAAATTTTATTAATTTTAAAATTAAAAATAAGCTAATATTTAAAATATTAATAATATTTTTAACTTAAATATAATAAAAGTTTAAATAAAATATTTACTATATACTGCTAATATTATTAATATTAGCAAATATTTTTATTAGTTTAGCTTTAATTTATTTTAAGCTTTAAGCTTAATTATAATAAATAAAACTATATTTTTAATAATTATTATTTAAATATTATATATTTTTATTTTAAAAAAAGCTTTTTGAACAAATTACTTTTTATAAAATAAGTTATAAATATTTAAGCTTATTTAAATAAGCTTTTATATTTAATATATAATATATTAATATTATTTATATAATTAATTTTACTTTTTTTCTAATTTTATATAGTTTATTTATATTTTAAAATAAGCTTTTTAGTTAGTTATAAGCTTAAATTAAAAGTAAGTATTTTAGTTAATTATAAACTTAAGTTAAAAGTAAGTATTTTAATTAACAATAAACTTAAGTTAAAAGTAAGTATTTTAATTAATAATAGTTTTAAGTTAAAAATAAGCTTTTAAATTTAATAAGTAGTTAAGTTTAAATTAAATATTTTAGCTTAATTATACTTTAAAATTTAAAAATATATTAGAATAATAATAAAAATATAAAATATAAATTTTTTTATTTAAACTAAAAAAAAATTCAAGATATTTATTTACTAGTTTACTTATAAAAATATTAAATAAGCTTTAAAAAATAAAATAGATAATATATTTTAAAAAATTATGTATTAAAAAACTTATAGTAAATATTACTTTAAATATATATTAAGTTACTATAAAATTAATTAAAAAAATATATAATTATAATAATAATAAAATAAATAAAATATTTTAAATATAATCTTATACTAATAATAAAGTAATTATACTAGTAAAAAGGTTTAAATAAAAGCTTAATAAATAATAAAAGTATTTTAGTAAACTTTTTAATAAAAAATATTATTCTAGATTAAATTTATAATAATATTAATATAAAGTTAGAGTAATAAATAATTTTATTTAATATACTAGTTAAAATAATGTAGTTTTAGCTTAAAATATAGTATATTTACTTTGATATTATTTTTACTTTAATTATTAATTATAATTTTTTATTTAAAATTAATTTAATAAATTAATAAATTATTTTTATAAAATGAAAATAAATTGTATTTATAACTATAATTTAATTAATAACTTTTACTAATATTAAAAAAAACTAAATTAATATTTTTTTAGCTAATATTATTTATATAAAATTTTTAAACTTTTTTATTTTTTAAAAAAAATAACTTTTAAAAAATTTTTAACTAAAAATAATAAAAATAACTAAAAATTTACTAATATTAAAATGATTTTAGAATATATAAAAATAATAAAATGATTTTAAAATATATAAATAAAATAAAACATTTTTATTAAATAGATTATTTAAAAGTAAGAAACTTAATTTAATAAAAGCTTAAATAAAAAGTAAGCTTTTTAGTTTTTAATAATATTTAAATAAAATATAAGTATTTAAATCTTAGTATATAATTAAGTTAAAGTTGAATATTTTAGCTTTATTATAATTTAAAATCACAAAAATGTATTATAAAATAATATAAAAGTAAAAAATAAAAAAATTTATTTAAAATAATTTTTTTAGTAGTATATCTAATAATTTACTTATAAAAATATAAAAAAAACCTTAAAAATAAAATAAAAAACCTACTTTAAAAATTGTTTAATAAGTAAAATTAGAATAAATATTGCTTTAAAATATATTATATTGTTAGTAAATATATATTAAGTAAATATACTAATATAATAATAATAATAAAGTTATATTATTAAAGTATTTTAAATATAAGCTTACTTTAATAATAAAGCTATATTAATTAAATTTTTAATAAAATATCTTTTAATATAAAAGATATTAATTTATATAAAAGTTTTAATGCAATTAAAAAATTAATATTAAAATAAAATTAGTGCAATAAGTATTTAAAATTAATATACTAGCTAAAATAGCATAGTTTTAACTTAAAATATAAAGTAAAACTAAAGTAAAAACAAATAAAAATAATAAGCTAATAATATTTATTTTATTATTTATTTAATATTATATTTAATAGTTATTTTTATTTTTATTTTTTATCTATTTTATTTTTAATTTCTCTAATTATAAAACTATTTAATTATTTTTTCTTTTTATTATATATATATTTATATTATTAAACTTAAAAAAATAGTATTTAACACTTTATAAAACTTAATAAATATTTTCAAACCTATTTTATTAGTGATTAAGTCTAGTTTTATACTTTATTATATTTTTAAAACTCTTTTACCTAAACTATTAACTAATATTATACTTTTACTACTTTAAAATATAATGTATTTTAGCTTATAAACTATAATTTTAATTTACTATTATTATTATATATTAATTTTTTATAATAGTTAAAATTATACTAAAATTATTTTTTATATAGTTTATTTATTATAAAATAATAAGCTATTTTTATTAATAGTTTTTATTATTTAATTTTAGTAAATTTTATTAAAAATAGCAAAATACTAAAATTTATACTTTATTTATATTAACTTAGCTTTTATTATTTAAGTTTTAATGTTAAAATAAGCTGCATTCAAAAGTAGTTAATTATATATATATTTAAGTTTTAATAAATATACTATTTAAAATTTTAATTTTTTTAATATATATTATTAAATAAAGTAATATATATTATTTTATTAGTATATTTATATATTGAATCTTGTTTCAATTTTACTTTATGTCTTTAAAACTTAAACTTTAATATTGACTTTGAAAAAAGGCCAATAACAAATTTCACTTTAAACTAAAGTTAAATATCAGCTAATTTATGATTATTTTTTAACTCCTTCTAAAATATAGGATTGATCTGATATATATTAATTCTAATTTCAGGTTTATTATTGTAGTTGATTCTAAAAGGTATTTAAAATATTAGTTGAATTAATAAAGCTACTAGCTACTAATCTTATATATTATTATAGCTATTAATTAAATCAGTTGCTTAAATTCTACAACATATGATCATCTCTATAACTATCATTGTATTTTAGTTAGAATATCGATAATCAGTGCTAAAGCAATTGAAGGTCTGGTTGATTAAAAAAAATGGTCAGAAGAAAGAAAAACTTTCCATATGGAGTGGATAAGTTAAAATGTAAAAAATAAGAGTTCTTTACCCATTCATAAGTAGAATTAGCGAGTAGAAGACCACTGAGTTACATCGTATCTAATTAAAACAGAGGTCTAGGAAATTATGCAAGTTTCAAAAACAGCTATTTTTAATCTTTGTCTAAGTAAATTATATATTCAATCATATAAATTAAATTAATTATTTCTTCTTTGAAAGGGCGGAAAGTCCAAATATATAGATTTTAGGAAACTTCTTAATTATTTCAGCATTACAATCTTTGGAGATACCTTCATTAAACCCAAGGGTACGACGGTGCTCGTAACCAGGGTAAAGTGAAGAATCGAAGGGGAAACAATCCTTAGTAAACCAAACGTCATCCGTTTTAGCAAGGGAAGAGATCCTCCATTGGTCGTAAGGTATCCCAGTTTTTACAGTGATATGTAGTTCCCCTATTTTAGGTTTGACAAAGTTACAACAACTTTTATAAATCCCGATAAGTAACTCCTGGTTCGATAATATATTTCTAGCTTGATCCTTTATACCCAAACCTAAATTATTATTAGTCAAAGCCATAAAAATAAAAGTACCTGCATGGAGAAAGTTGAAAATAAATTTATCAAAAAGTATCTCCATCTTTTCTTTAACCTTTTCTAAATAAGCATCCTGTAAATTTTCGTAAATTTGGCTTTCCTCATACAACTTAATTTGTAACTTCTTTTAAAATTTTTCTAATTTAGTGCCATCTACTTCATAAAAAACCTTACCGCCTAAACTTTCAATTATGCTAATATGTTTCTTACATTCGTCACCGTATTTTTCTAATAAAATTTCTTCACTGTCGTAACTCGTAGCCCAAACATTTTTGCCATCTTTTAATAATTTGCACAACGCACTTGATAAACTAAAATTTCCTACAAACTTTAAACGAGAATTTTAAATTGTAATAGTACCTTCCCCAACTAATAAAATTGTATCGCTAGTCTTATATAGTACTTTTGAATGCTTCAACCGCTCTGACTCATACTTTTTCCTTTCTTTATCGTTCATAGCATTAAGTTTATTTTTAAAGTTGGTACTTGACCCATCCGCTCCAAGTAAATAATTCCTATTCATAAGCTTTTGGCTTTTCTTTTGTTTGCCCTACTCTAACAACTTCTCCTTGTACTCTAGTTTCTTATGCTGTACATGGGCTATCTTTAAATTGGCAAGACTTGTCTTTAACTTGGACTTATTCTTAGGCATTTCAATTTGTAATTAAAGAAAACTAATGCTTGGATTTTTTTAACTTAGCTTTGTTTGAAACTTTTTGCTTGGATTTTGGACTCAAGCTTCAATTATAAATTAATTTTAAATTTTCGTTTTTTAGATTAGTTATCAATTGATTTTTCAGAATGGCTAAAGTTGAGAATAATAAAATCGTTTGGGAGAATTCAGTAAGTTTACATTTGATTATATTTTATTAATGCATTTTAGGAATTCCCTATTCTATGTGAAACTTGTCTAGGTGACAATCCCTACCTACGTATGGTAAGCTAATATTTTTTTTTCAAATTTTAACGTTTATTAGACAAGAGAAAAATTTGGTAAGGAATGCAAGGTATTATAATTTGTTAAAACTTAAAGCTAATTCCACTTAGATTTGTGCCCGCCCTTTTACTATTTTTAGATGGTCTCCTGGAACTAACATGCGTTTTAAGAAAACGGAGATTTGTCAAACCTGTGCGAAGATTAAAAATGTGTGTCAAACTTGTGTACTAGATTTAGAGTATAACTTACCGACTCAAGTAAGAGATGCAGCTTTAGGTTTACAGGATAAATTACCACAATCGAATATAAATAAAGAGTATTTTATTAAGAATGCCGAAAAACAAGTAAATTCAAACCTATTTATATTTCTAATTGAATATAATAAGTTAGATGAAGGAAAACCTATTTTTGATTATGAAGGCGCTTCTACAGCTGGAAAAGATTTATTGAAGAAATTAGCTCGAAACGATCCATCTTACAAGCGAAATAGAGCTCACATTTGCTCATTCTTTATTAAGGGTACATGTACACGTGGGGAAGCATGTCCTTATCGCCATGAAATACCTACTGAAACTGAAACGACCAAGCAGAACATTAAAGACCGATACTACGGGAAGAACGACCCGGTTGCTAAGCGGATTATGATGAAAGCCAATAAAGTGGGAAGTTTAAACCCTCCTGAGGATAAAAGTATCACCTCCTTATTTCTAACTGGAATACAACCTGAAGTGGTCGACGCCGATATACGTGAAATTTATCAAAAGTTTGGGGAAATCAAGTCGATAGTCTTGGTTCAGAAAGCTCAATCCGCATTCGTAAATTTCTTAGATCGTACTGGTGCTGAAAACGCAGCTAAGAATTCGGCCGACCTAAAAATTAAAGGTAATTCAGTCAACGTAAGCTGGGGTCGTCCTAAACCTAAAGGGCCTGCTTCCGAAGTTAATAAAGATTCTAATTCCGCTCAAGTTCCTGGTGGTAGTACATACGTACCCCCACCACCCGGTGTATACTCCAACGACGCAATCTATCCTTCCCAAGGTAAACTTTTCACTTTAATTCTTATACTAAGCATCTACAATATAGATCCCTCCATGCTCGGGTCCACTCGTAACCCTAACTAAACTAAACTTTTTATGTGCAGTACCTTTACTACCAACCTTTTAAAGCGGTTTTCTAATCAAACATCAAATCAACCAGCCATCTTAAACATTTTTAGTATGATGAATTTTTGCACCAAAATCAGTGAATATCAACAATAGAAAAGTTAAATAAGTAGATAGTTTATCAGCACTAAACACGTTTAAAATAACTTATTGATTATGAGATATTTACTTACTATGCCTTAACATGGAATTTTTATATTATAAATTAAATATAATTATAAAACAATTCCAAATACAAAAATAACCTTTTACATCTGACTTTTTTAAATATATTTTACTTAATGCATTTTTAAGTTAATAGCTTCATTTTTGCATTTTTTTTCTTTGCTGTAATTTAAAAAAATAAGTTAAAAATTAAAGTATAAAAAGGACTGCATTTTAACTTTACACAGTTTTAAATATTATTTGAAATTAAACTAAATTATATCATATTTAAAGATATGCTAAAACAATTTAAAAAAGTTGGATGGACTTTAATATTTGAAATATTAAGTTGCTACTAAAATTACTTAAAATAATTATACTTTTTAGTTAAATTATCTAAATAATTAAAATTATTTTTATAAGTATATTTATTAGCCAATTTAATGTTGTTATTTAACAATTATAATTTAATAATAAACTATTTAATATAGCTTACCTAAAATTTAAAATAGCTAAAATATTAGCTTATTTTATATAGGAAGTAAGTTTAATATAAATATGCTTTTAAATATTTAATTTTTTTTAAAGTATTATATATAGTAAAAAAGTTTAAAATATTATTAAGTAAAGTAATATATGTATATTTTAAATATTAATAAAATTAAGTAGTTTTTTAGCTAGGTAACATATTATAGCTTTATTTTAATATTATAAAGTATTACTAAAACTGTTTAAAAAAATAATTAATATACTATAAAAGTTTTACCTTTATATTAAAAGTATATTTAAAAAGTATACTAACTATTAAAACTATAATATTTAAATTAATATAGCTTTGCTATGTAAAAATATATATATGTTTAATAAGTATACTATTTAAATAATATAGCTATAAAAATAAAAATTATATATATTAAACTAATTAAAATTGTAAATATTTATAGCTTTTTTTTAACTTATATTAATTTAATATAATAACATTAACTTTTAAAATAAAAAATTAAAATATAAAAACTTATATATAATATTTATAAAATATAATTTTAATATTAATATTTTAGAAAAATGCAATTAAAATATATATTTACTCAAATAGCTTTATTTTAACTTTATTTAAAAAGTAAATTTAATAAATTATTAAGCTATTTTAATATATAGCTTTATATAATGCTATAATAACTATTTTTTTTTTAACTTTATATATATTATATATATATAATACTAATATTTAGCTTTTATAAAGTAAAAACTATATATAATCTAAATTTTAATTTAAAAAAAGCTTAAACAGCTTTAAATAAACTCTATAAATATTAAAAATATAATTTATAAAACTTATATTATATTTATATATATATATAAATAATTAGCTACTTTTAAAAGCAGTTAATTTTTTATTTAATAAAAATAAAAAACTTTATTAATTTATATAATTATATTAAATATAGCTAATTTATATTTAATAAAAATTTTATTATTAGATCTATTTTAAATTTTTTTATAAAAAGTTAAAAATATATATAAATTTAGCTATATAATTTTAAAAAAATAATTTTGGCTTATATTTTATAACTTAAGTATTTATAAATATTACTTATAAATAAAAAAGTACTTTTAATTTTAATATATTATTTATTTTATTATAATATATAATTTTTATTATTTAAGTTTTTAAATATATTTTAATATATCTAAATTTAAAAAAGTAAATTTATTGTATAATAGTAAATATATTTTTATTTATACTATTTATTTTTATAAAAATTAAAAAAAAACTTTTAATAAAATATAATAAAAATTATTATTTTTAATAATATAATAATTAAATATATATATTTAACTAATTTTATTAATTTAATTTTTTTAATAATTTTTAATAAAATATACTAAATATTATTAGCATTAAAATATATTAAAAGCAAATATTTATTTATTTATTTTAGCTAATTTTTAAAAGTAGCTATTTATTAGCTATATTTAAAATAAAGTAAAGTTTATAAAATTTTTGTAAAATTAATAAATATATAATAGTATTATAAAATAATATTATTTTATTATATTTTTAACTAAAGTAACTTTTACATTTATAATATAGCTATAAAAGCTTTTTTATAAACTATTTTACTTAATAAATTATATAAAGCTTAATTTTTTTAATTAATATTATACTTTTACTACTTTAAAGTTTAATATTTTTTAATTTGTAAAATATCATTTTTAAATATTTTTATTACTAGTATATTAAAACTAATATATTAATTTTTAAAAATTTATATAATTATTATATATTTTTAAAAATATAATAAATTAACTTTTTTTAAAAGTTGTTAATTATATATTTATAATAAAATTAAGTATTTTATATAACAAAATAAAATAAAAATAAAAATAAAAATAAAAATAATAAATTTATACTTTTTTGCTATATAATTTTTATACTATTTAAATTTAAATTAGTTTTTTTTTAATACTTAATTTTAACTTTTTTATTTTTTATAGTATTTAAATTTTTTGAAAATTAAAGGTTTAAAATATTAATTAAATTTATATACTTATAATTTAAATAAAGTATAAATATACTTTAAATAAAATAAATAATAATTTACTTTTTAATTTCAACTTTTATTATTTTTATTATTTTAAAAAAAAAATATATATATTAAAAATCTTTAAATTTTAAGAATTTTAAATAAATATAAAGTTATTAATAAAAATAATAAATAAATTAAAATATATTTATATAAATATATAATTTTTTTTTATTTAGTTTATTTCAATTAACCTTAGGCCTAATTTGATTCTTTTTTAAACTTAATTACAAATTATGATTAAAGTTTGCTAAAACTTTAATCACTATATCTTAGCATATTAAATGTGATCAAAAAGTAGATATATATTTATATAAATGTATATATACTATTGTATCTTCCTCTATTCTTACCTTAGTATAAGTAGTTAGCAACTATTAGATAGTATTTACTACATTGTTCTTAACAAATACTAGCTTTAGCAAAACTTTCTATTTACTCTATCCTTTTCTAGTTAATTTATTTTTCATGAATAAAACACTTTAAAAAATTTCTTTTCACAAAAAAACTTAAATTTTTAGTAGTTAGCTTAAAATACAACAATATACTAAATTAAATATATTTAATATCGTTTAATCTAGAGATATACAAAAAAAATTCAACAAACCATTTTCAATCAACTTAAAGTAGCAGGTTCAAAATACCAAATTTATCTTCAAAACATAACTAAAGCCATTAAAAAATGATCACTGAAAAAAAGTTAAGACCTTTTAAAAACTAATATTAAAATTTAATTTCCATCACCAAATGAAAATTCCACAAAAACACAAAGGTTAATTAAACTTGACTGCCTCCTCTCCCAAATTGGAATTCACTACTGTAGCATCGGTAACTGTGTTCGCAGTATCCATCTCCAGCAAAACTTCAATAGACCTAGTCAGATTCCCCTGTTTCTCAGTAAGAATGGCTTGTAGGATATCAGCTTCGTAGTTAGGGAACATATCCTGAAGTTGAGAGATGCCGTCCTGGAAAGGTATAGGTTGAGTAATCGGTGCTGGTGGCGGTAAGTTCGTTTGCGGGTTGGTTGGTTGACTCGGTTGTTCAGGTAAAGGTTTGCCTCTTTTTTCTGAAACCTCCAACGCTTTGAGAGCCTGTTCCAATCTGGAGGTATCTAGTGCATCGGTATCTATTAATTTCTCCTGGACCTGCGGTAAGCTAGATTTTCTTCTTGGTGGTAAGATGGGTGTTATTGGATCGTTTTGGTTTGAATAGGTAGGATATGTGATATAGTTGGAATCTTCGTCGCTTCCCTCGCTACTCGATGAATCACCAAACAGAGTATTCAAGAACGATTTCTTCTTCCTTAAATCTTGCTTATCCTTCGGTCTTGTAGAATTATCCAGGAGCTGCGAGTTGCGTGGTGAACCGGGGTTAGAGTTAGTAGTATTAGGAGGTTCATTCTGGGAGCTGGAAAAGGTGGTATTTAAAGGCGATGTGACGTCAGCGAAGAATTTACCCAAAGTATCTAGTGGTCTCTTGATCTTCTGAGCTAACAAATACTGTGCTGGAAACTGTTGCTGTTGAATTCCCGTCTCACCCATATCTTGATTACTAGTAGTTTTCAACATGGGTGAGGAGTTGACGGATACCGACTGTTTCAGCAACTCAGGACTGGGTACATTAGAGTTGGTATGAAGTTGGAGGTTCGTAGTAGACCTAGTAGTTAAGGAGTTGGTAGGGAGGACAGAATTCTGGGTCGGTGGAGAATCGGGAGTTTCCGCTTTCAATGTTTGCAACGTCCTCTCAATATTCCTAAAATAAAATATTTCTATTAACTAAATTCAACGAGACAGTAAACTTACGCTTCAAATTCCTCTTTGGTAATAGTTAAGGAGGACGGCTCAATAGTTTCGATAAACGAGACAGCACCCACCAAGTTGGTCAGGTAGTATCCCGATTCTGATTGAAGGCGGGAAGGGTGTCTGAACCTGGAGATATACTGTAGATTGGATATCAATTTAGCAGGGTTAGCTTTGAGTACTACGAAAATAAGCAATGGTAGGAAACGGTCCGCTCCAGACGGGTCTGAGGTGTTGGGATCCTTATCCAATTTCCTTAATAACCCGTAAATATATTTGATACAGTTTAACAAGCATATCATTTTATGACGGGGAGTTTTGAAGTTATTTAGCTTGTGTAACTCCTGTTGTGCGTAGAGAAGGTAGTACCGGTTGTGGTCGGAGTGAGGAATGTCGAGATGCTTCTCCTCGATCCAGTTGAGATATCTAATCCTCTGACTCAGTACATGATCCCTTTCTAGATCGTCAGACCCAGCCGGTTGGAAGGTACGGTTATGTATTCTGTTCATTAGGTACTGCTCTACTCCCTCCTGCAAATAATCTATTAGTTTGTAGGCCGCGTCAAATGGATATAAACTGTACTCTTCTTCAGTAGCATCGGCTGGTAAAAGAAGTTGTTTCCAGACCGGGTTATCTAACATCTTATTTATTACGAAATCGGTAAACTCCGATATTATTTTCACTTGATCTCGTACCGACCAAGATTTCTTATCAAACTCCTTAACGAAGTTTTCTAAATAGCGGACTATAGCCAAAGCTTGAGGTTGTCGAACTTGATCCAGAAACTGGTTGTAATCGAATTCTAGTTCACATGTGGCCGCCGAATCTTTTATAACCGGTTTTTTGCTATAAGTGGATACCGGTCGTCGCTTCTTTTCTTTTACGTCATCTTTTTCTTTAGTTTCGTTTGCATTCATGTCTTCGTTTCCGATTTCCTTTTCTGATTCTTTTGATTGAGAAGTTTTTAACTCGTTCTTAGCTAGTTCAAGTATCCTCAAAGCTCCAGGTACTTCTTTATCTTTATTCAATAATAATTCATTTTCTTTTCTTTTGAAATCGAACAGTAAGTTGGGCTCAGATAAAGTACTTGTTAATTTCTTCCTAGATGATGAGCTCGGTCGTTCTATTTTTAAAACAAGAAAATAAATAAGTATATTTATTATAATGTGTAAACTAGGAAAAAAAGTATTTTAAAAAAATGACTAACCAGTATCGTATAATCCTGACATAGCAGAAACCGAAGTTGCAGTAGAAACCGAAGAGAATAGAACTTGATCGAAACTTGTTGTAGTACTAAATCTTATAAATAAATAAGGTATAAACATAAAATGTTAAAAATTTACCTCAGTTCACCAATTTCACTTTCTTTAATATTTTCGCTTGTATCTGTATTTGTGTTTCGAACATCTTTAAAATCAGTAAAATTTGAATCCGTACCCATATTAATCTTATCTTCGCTATTATTTAAATCTATAAGTGTAGCTGTCGACTCGTCTAATAATCCTTCTACATTGCCATCTTTATTCATCATTACTGTCTAAGTCTTAATCTAAAACCTAAAAATATTATAGAAAAGTTTGGATATCGTTGTTGTTTTATAAGTGTATGGGGAGTGTGATAAGAAAGCTGGAGTGGTAAATGTGCTAAATGAACTCCTTTGTAGCCAAGAACTTAGAGTTGATTTATAAAGGGTTGAGTAACCAATAGGAAAATTACTTTATAAATTTATTACGTAAATCCGAAAAAACAGGATTGGAAGTCGATGGAAAGTTTAGTATAAGACGAGCTTCAGCAATCAAATTGAATTTTAAAAAGGTGGTGTTCAACTTAATTCCTAATATAAAGCTAATCAATTCAAAGTACTAGTTTTTCTTACAACATTACATAATTCTAAGAAATAACCATTAAGTTTAAGTTTTCAAGGTACCAAGTAAAAAATCAGTTTATTCGTCGAAGTATCTCTATTACATAATTTGCTCTAATTTTAAAATTATAGTAAAAACTAATTCTTGATTCATTAGGTGTGGAATTCAGTCGTCTTTAATTATAGAAAGCTATATCCAATTATATTGATATACTAAAAAGTTAAATTAAATTAAATTAGAAATTTGGGGTAAAAGTTTATATGTTATAGATTTTAATATTTAGTATAACTTCTTTTATCTTAATTATGCTTTATATTCTTTTTAGAGTACTTTAACTAGTCCAGCTTTATTTAGGTTTTTTGGTCGAAAATTTACAATTTAAAGTTGCCTACAGATTCCTAATAGAATTAAAGCCTGATGGCTGTAATGACTATAGGAAAATCTAAAATTGGCTATTTTTTAACTGTATTGTTGTAGATTTTAATATATACTTCGAGTTTCTATTTTAATTGAACGTAAAATGTCTAATTTTAATTTTTAAGTTAATTATTTTATATTTGTTATTACTAAATTAAATTCATAGTATTATTCATTTTTTGAAATATACTAATATTATTTCATGATATGTAGCTTTAAACTATAGTTGAACCTAAGAAATAGTAATTTTATTTTCTAGATATCCCATATGAATACAATATAATTTTTATTTTTACCATATTTAACTATAGGTTTTGGATATTTATATATAAGATATATTTCATATTTTCTTTATATTTTAGTTACTTTATTTAGTTAAAATAAATAATGTTATTTTCATCTAATTATAGAATTTACTTTTAGTTATTTAGTGTCTAAGTTTAGTATTTTTAGCCTACTTTAAATGAATTTTTATGTTAATATTTGATAGTTAATATTTATTTATAGTATTTTTTATTTAATTTAAAAAGGTTAACTAATTTTTAAGAGCTTTATTAATTAGTTTAATATTAGTTATATTTTAATATAAAAATACAAGTTTTAAAACTATTATTATCTAATTTTTAATTTTATTTCTAAAATTTTGTAATAAAATTTATTTTATAACTACTTTAAATTATATATATTTTATTAATTTATTAATTTAAACAATTTTACAAAATTATCTAAAAAAGCAATTATAAAACATATATATATAATAAATAATAATAAAATTTTATTAAAAAAGTAAATAATATTATTATATATACAATATATATAATATATATTAGTAACTATTAATAATATACATATAATATTTTGTAATTATTTTATAAATTTATTTAATACTCATATTAATAAAACAAGTTTATTATTATTATAAAGCTTAAATAAAAAAATTTAAAAAGGTTTAAAATTAAACAAAATTAAAAAATTAAATAAAATTATTCTACTATAGCTTTTAATTATAATTTATTAGTAAATCAACTTTTTTTAAAAGTTTAAAATTATAAAAATTTTAAATTTAAAAATATTTATCCTAGCTATAAATATAGTTAAAATATTATATATATATATTTATATAATAAAATAAAATTAATTAATTATACTTAAAATTATTATTTTAAAAGCAGTTAGATTTTTTTTATTAATATAAAGTTAAGTTTTTTAATAAAATTATCTAAAAAATTAAAACTTATAAAAAAAGATATTTTTTTATATAAATAAAGCTTTTATAGCTATTAATTAGATTTATATATATATTTAAAAGCTTATAATACTTTTAGTAAATATTAGAAATAGTAGTAATAAAACTATATATAAAAATTATTAAGTAGATTTTTTTTAAATTATATACAACTTTTATTTTTATATTTTATTATTTATAAAAATATCTATTAATAAAAATTAGTTAATATTTTAATATATTACTATAAAATAAAGATTAAATAAAAAAAGTTAGTAATAATATTATAATAATAATAAAAAGTAGTTATATTTATATATTAAATTTAAAACTATAGCTAGTTATTTTTAAATTTAGTTTATTTTTAAGCTTTTTAAAGTTTTATACTTATTATTTAAATATTTTTTAATAACTATACTAATTATTTAACTTAAAGAGACAAAAATAGCAAATGAAATAAATAATAATAAAATATTTAAATATTAAAATATATAAAATAGTTTATTAATTTTTTTTTCTAATTTAATTTTTATTATTATTAAATAAAAGTAGTTTTAGCTAAAAAATATAAAGTTTATAAAATAGTTAAAAGAATTTATAATTATAAATAGATTTTTTAATGTTATAAATTTTAATAAAATTATATATTTAAATATATAATATAAATTATAAAGTTATAATTATAATTATATCTAAATATAGTAAAGTTAAACTTAAAAATATACTATATAGCTAAAGTATAATAGTAAATATATAATAAATATATTAATATTATTATTAAAATATAATTAAAGTTATATTATAATTAAAAAATATTACTATTAGCTTAAAAAATCATTAAACTTATTAAGCTATATTTATAATTATGCTAATAAATATACATGTTTTATATTAAGTAAATTTGTATATTAAAAGTTAAATATAAACTTAAATAATAAACTAAGTTATGCATTTATTTTATAAAGTAATAGCTTTTTAAAATAAGTTAGTTATTTTTAAAATGTAAATTAGTTTATAATTATAATTTAAATTTATAATATTTAAAGTATAACTAAGATAACAATTATAGCTACAAATTTAAAGTATAATATATATTATATTTATTAAATAAATTAATATTTAATAAAGTAGTTATATAATTATAATTATAAATATAACTTTATATTATCAAATTTGCTTTTTTTAATAAAAAAATAATATAACTTTAATATATATTATAATAAGCTTATAAAATAAAATAAAATAAATAAATAAAAATATAGTAAAAATATATTATATTAATATATTATATTTATATAACTTTAATTAAATAATTTAATTTAATAAGCAATTATATAAGCTATTTAAAAAAATATTTAATATATATATATTATATAAAATAAATAGCTAATAATAATATATTTTTTAAAAATTTATAAAAATTTTAAATAAATAAGCATTTTTAAAACAATATATTATATTTAGTTAAATAAAACTTAGTATTATACTTTATTTTAATTTAAAATAGTTTATAAAACTGATGATGATATTTATTGAAATAATGTATGAAATTTATTAAAATTATAATTATGTATAAAAAAATATAATAAAAAATTAGTTATTATTATTTAAATATGTATTAAAAATTATAGTATTAAATAAGTTATAATAATTAAATATATAAAATAAAAATAGTTTAATTAATTTTAATAAACTATTTTTAGTAAATAAAAGTAGTAAAAATAATAAAATTTTTATTTTAATATTTTTAGATAAAATTTTTACTATATTATTATAACTTAAATTAATATAACTTAAATTAATATAATAGTTTATTTAAATTAAAGTAAAATTTTTATTATAAAAAATTATAAAAAAAATAAAAAAAATAAAAAAATGTTATTATTTAAATTAGTTTAAATTTATTTTTAAATATTAATTAAATACTTTAAAAAACTAATTTTTTAATTTTTTTTTAAAGTATAAAAGGCTTAAATATCTTACTTTATTAAATAAAAGAAAATAAGCTTTAAAAAGATAAAAATAAATTTATAAAATATTAAAGTATAAGCAAAATAAAAAATAAGAAAAATAATTGTAAAATAATTTAGTTTTAAAAAGTAATAGCTATTTAATATTTTATAAACTTATAATAAAAGCTAAAGTTAAGGTTCTTATAATAAAAATATCTAAAGTTACTATTTTAAAAATAAATTAAATAATTAAAAATAAAATAAAAAGGGTTTTTTTAATTATTATAAGAAAAAGTAAAAGTAAAAAAAATGTTTTTAAAAAATATAAAGTTAGTTAAATAAATAAAAATATTTAAAAAAAATAGTATAAAAAAAATAATGTTTTTTATTTAAGCTTTTAGCTAAAAGCTTTAAATAATAAAACTATTAAAAGTAAATTATAAAAAAACTATCTTTTTAGCTATTTAAAAAATTAACTATTTATTTATATAATAGATATAACTAAAATAAAGCTATTTAAAAAACTAAATATAAGATTTAACTACTATAGTAATCTAAAAGTATTTGCAAAATTACTAGTTAGTAATTTATATTATAATAAAAAAGTATTAACTAATATTAAAAATTAGCTTTTAATAAAAATATTTGATTTATAGCTTTTTTTACTTTTAACTTTTTACTTAATTACTAAATTTATTCTATTAGTTATTTATTATATTATTATATTAATTTTTATTTCTTTAAGCTATTTAAACTAAATAATAATTTATTATTAATTTATTACTAATATTATCTAAAACTAAACTAACTAAATAAAGTTATAAAAGTAATTTAAAGATATTAATTTTCAAAATTCTTTAAAATTCTTATAAGTATTTTTTATATATTAATAATTATAGAATAAAAACTTAAATAAAAAGTTATAGCTAATTATATTATAAATATAAATATAAAATAGTTAAAAATAAATATAAAAAAGTAAAATAAATACACTAAAATATTTTTATAAATTATAAAAAAAATTAAAAAAAATTGACTAAGCTTTAACCTTATATTATATTATATATATTAAGTAGTAAAAACTAAATATAGTTAACTATTTTTTATTATAAATTTAATATACTATAATAAAATAAAATAAATTATTATTTATTAAAAAAAGTTAAATTTAGTATATATATTTAAAATATTTAGTTTTTTAAAAATATAAAAATAACAATATAATTAAATATAGTTTTACTTTTATATAAAATTTAAACTTATTTTTTTATAATTTATTAAATTATTTTATTTAGCACTTTATATTAAATTTATTTAAAATTTATAAATTATAAATTTTTTTATTTACTTATTTTTATATAAATTAATTTATAAATTAATTTTAATATTATAATAAAAATATTATATTAATTTTTAAGTTTAAAAAAATTAAATATTATGATTTTTTATAAAAATTTATAAAATAATTAAAATAAAAATAAACTTTTAAATAAATTAAGCTGTTTTAAACTATTTAATATATAAAAGATATATAATAATTTAAAAGTAGATAATTAAAATAACTATTAATATTTTAAGCTTTTATATTTAAATAAATTTTAAAATAAAATTTTATTATAGTAATTTAGCACTACTTATATTTAAAAAAATAAAATATTATATTATAAATTTAGTTTTTTTAATATATTTAAAGTTTAATTGTGATGCTAGGTAAGGGGTGGTAATAGTAGTTAATTCTACTGGTGGAAAAACTTGGTCTAGGCATAATGGATACCTACGTAATTGACTAACCCTAGGCCTAACTGTCTATATATTGGATGAACAAAGTAGTTCATATAGGACAAAAACAGGAGACAGGATAAATAATCTATAATTTCAGGTGAGAGTCCTGATATTTTAGTAAAGAACTCTAACATGAAGTTAATAAAGCTAGTAAAAGAAGATTAATAGAAAGTTATTTATTATGTAAAGTTATATTTAAAATATCAAGCAAAGCTTTAACCTTGCTTTTCTGTCCTCTTTATATATTTTTCCATTAGTTGC